>JABFEA020000002.1:2736691-2758563 GCA_019775915.2 Cyphomyrus plagiostoma | reverse complement strand
GGACGGAGACAGTGATACAGTGTATGGAGGGACGGAGACAGTGATACAGTGCGTGGAGGGACGGAGACAGTGATACAGTGTATGGAGGGACGGAGACAGTGATACAGTGCGTGGAGGGACGGAGACAGTGATACAGTGTATGGAGGGACGGAGACAGTGATACAGTGCGTGGAGGGACGGAGACAGTGATACACTGTATGGAGGGACAGAGACAGTGATACACTGTATGGAGGGACAGAGGAAGAGACAGGATGTAGGGAGATAGAGAGACAGAAATGGAGACATACTGTATGGGGAGTGTTTAAAGAACAGTGTATATAGAGAAAGACAGACATGGAGTGAGAGTATCTGGGACACCATGGAAAGATGGGGAGAGACAAGGAATAGATAGATGAGAAGGCAGAAATCACAGAAAACAATTCAGGAAAAAAGTCAGAAAGATGGACTGAGGAGAAAGAGATGAGGCATAAGGGGAATGAGAGCAAGAACAGGTGGAGACGGAAAGGCAGAGCGGAGAGAGAAAAACGAGGAGATACGAATACCAATGTGGGCAAAAGAGTGAAAAGGAGAGTGGGGGCGAGCGAGCTGCTGACATGGTGCACTGCCAGCAGGTTTGTTCATGTTGGAAATCGAGTGCAGAAAGAGAAGGAAAGGAAGATTTAAACAGTCAGAAATCTGTACGCTATCCAGGGCTTCAAAAGCTAATTTACAAACAGAATGCAGGGAACTAATTGGCTGCAGTTGAGCTTGTCTGGCCAGAGATTAAAGAATATGAGAGAGAGAGAGTGAGAGAGAGTGAGAGAGAGAAGAAGTGAGGGAGTGAAGGAGAGCAGGGAAGGGAGGGATGGAGGGATAAAGAAAAAGGGAGTGTTGCATGGAGGGGGACAGATAGAGGGTGGGGGGCAGGCCATGTGTGATGTCGTCAGTCAGACGTGTGCTGTGCTGTTAAGGGCTTTCATCTCTGCCAGCACAGCTGTCCTGTCTCTGCTTACCCCCCCCCACACACACACACACCCCCCACACCCTTCGGCTACAGTTTAAATACTGACCCCTGTACTGGGCCCTCTGCCTGCATTACCAGTATAACTACCTACACATGGTGACATGACTGCCTTCCATTACTCTATCGCCCCCCGCTGGTGGGACAGACTGATCCCATCCCTCTGGGTGTGCTGGTTTTCCCACCAAATTTGGCCTAGACACCGGAGGGAACATGGTAAAAAAAAAAAGTAGAAAGCGCACGTTAATCTCCGTGTGCGGCAGAGCAGTGGACGCAAGTCCTCACACCGCGGCGCAGGTTATGCGAGAGCTGCGACGCAGAGCACGGAAACAATCGCCGATGCCGAGCCGACATGCGGCGTCCGACCACGACGCGGCCCACCTACGGAAAGCCAGAGAGGTCATGCCGACGACCGACACACAGGGCTAAGACCCCTTCAGCCGGGCCAACCTTGATGCTCGTAGGGAGGCCCGTGATCCAGCCATCGGTTCTTGTGCGAAGCGCCAGGGTTCGCGGCCACATGATCCGCAAGCCGGAAGGGGGGCTACATGCCCAACTTCTCACGCAGCACTTCGCCGCCTTCAGATCTAGCGTCTGTTAAACGTCTAAAAAACAACGTGAGTGCGGCGTGCAGAAGAAAGCCTCCCAGTACAAATTAGAATAAGGTTATAAAGTCCCTTTGAACTTGTGAATTTCTCCCTACCCCGGCCCCTTAAAAAATGCAGATGCATGGTACTGACGCGGGGGACCTGAGGAGGTCCTTCCAGGCCTTTGGGACGGCGGCGTTCCCACTTAGCATTCTCCGCTCGCCACAGCTAAGGCTCGTCAGACAGCCAGCGAGACAAGTGCAAGTCGAGAGAGACCGCGAGGCCAGCTGGGGGGGGAAACCGCCACAGCCCCCCCCCCCTCGCCGCCAAATTATACAGGACAGTCCCAATTACCATGTGGCCGACCAAAGCATTTCCTGGGTTATTGGCCCTGGGTATTGCCTCAGCGGGAAACCTGCTCGTTGTGGCGGGAAAGGGGGGCCGGCTCCCGGGAAAAGGCCTGCCTCCTTCCCCGCCATTGGTCATGCTGCCACTACATGCAATAATCATAGGATCATGCAGCAACACTTAGTGTCATTATCATATTTCACTGGTGGGAAAATCCAAGTTACCCAAAGAGGTCTTGGCTCCAGATGAAGCTGCTGTATGTAAATACTGGTGGTGAATATGGATCCAAAAAGCAGGCTTGGCCTGGTACAAGCAGCCCCTCCACTCCTCCGAGCGGCGTAACTAATGTCTTAAAACTCCACTTGATCATGGCTGTTTATATAGCATTCCGGTGGTTTCTGACCTGATCCCGGTTAACCACCGCCCTTTCACGTATGCTCCACGCAAAAAAGCTAAATGACCGAAAGCTTAACTAGCTACTGCAATGCCAGTCAGGCGACGATAACAAGCTGCCCCGCGACTGAGGGAGCGCGCAGGATCGGCTACGGGGCAGCCGTGAGCCGTCAAACGAGCGGCACTGGTACACGCCCCGCCATGTCGAAGCACACGCTCTAACAAGGACCTCTAGCCAGGGAGGGGGGCAGAGCTGGTGAGGGGCAGAGGGCTGTTGTTCGGAACAGCAGGCAGGGAAGCCATGCCCTCCAGTGCTGCAGTCCTCCTGCGAACGAACTCCTCCAGTCAAAATGGGTTGCAGACTTTATGAGTCGCGCAGGACAGAAGCCGCAGCCAAACGAAATTGATAATTCATCGTGGCTGGGCAGTCCTGAGCACTCGCAGCCGTCCAGAAACTTTCCGTCATAGAAAAATAAATATTACCACTAACCCCTAAATTTCTTTATGAGAAACACCCCAGTGCGGACTGAAGGAGGCAGTGATGGGTGCCAGTGGCACGGCAGTGATGTCACACCTGAGGGGAACAGAGAGTAGCAGTCGCCCCGCACAAGCGGGATGAGATGAAGGGTTTCTCATCCTCGCCGAGGGTTCAGGTTTGCCATGTTTCTGCCAGAGCTGAGAACAGGGCGTTTTACTGTGACAGCATAGACGTTGGAATGTTTCACTGTACAGTTAGTTGCATGTGTGCATTGCTATAACCCTGTGCTGTACACTTATCTTAGGTTTTCAGAATATGTTATAATAATCCTGTACTGTACAGTTAACACCTGGTGGGGAATACTCAGTACACAATACTCAGTACTCGAACACAGTGTGCAATTAGTATTTGGTTGTGAGTTCACACTGCTATGGTGTGCTGTACAGTTAGCGTTTGGCTGTTTGTACATACTCATAATCCAGTACTCTACAGTTAGCACTTGTTTGCATGCACGTACTTCGATAATCCCGCACTCTACAACTAGTTTTTGATTGCGAGCACACACCGCTATAATCCCATACTATGTAGTTAGGACTTGGTTGTGATTAGAGATGGGCACAAATACGACAAAACGTATCTTGTTACGAATTACAAATACAGTGGTACCTCGGTTCTCGAACTCACTAGAACTCGAATTTCTTGAAAGTCGGACAAACCAGTTTGACTCGATCGGAATATCATGAGTTGAACCGTGAACCTAATATAAATTGTACGCGCCAGGAAATGAGTCGTACTGCAATGCAATTCTTACTTGAATGCCTTCTTCACAGACTGGACGATTAACCAAATAAAGCAGCACAGCATTACAGTAACTAACATTAAATAAACCACTAACTTACGTGTACTATTAGAGCATTTATGTCATTTATTTAAACTTTATTTTACCAGGTAAATTAACGGAAAACCAGTTCTCAGTGCTTTACGTGATATTCGAGAGAAATAGCAGATTACGCATCAGAACTACCTGGGATACAAACATCATGCGTGTAACTACACTCTTCAGCCAATAAGAGCAAAGATGTGTCGTCACAGAGGCAGTTCCAGTTTGTGCAGCCGAGTGCGAGGTCACAATGCATCTAACTGCAATGCATTGAGTCGGGATCAGAATGCGCTGTTTTAAACCAGTGCTGTAAGCAAGTCGAACACACCCAATGACCGGATTGGGGATACAAACTGAAACATGGACTTAATACAGAGAACTAATGACAAAAACCAGAAACAGCTGATGGCATGGGGATCCCACACGAGGTTAACGGGGGGCGTGGCACACGGAAGGAGCAGACGATTGAGCCAGGACAGGGGTAATGTTGGGATAAGATCTTCATCGTTTTGGAAGCCATTAAGAAATAATGCTCTTCTTGTTTTATCCTGTTCATTTTGTGTTTAAATGCTAAAAAAAAACACATATTTAGGTGCAATTTTGGGGGGCCGGTAACCAATTAATTTGTTTTCCATTATTTCTTATGGGAAAAATTCGATCAGAACTCGAACTTTTTAGGATTCGATCCGGAGTCCGGAACGGATTAAGTTCGAGAACCGAGGTATCACTGTACTTGTTCATCAAATGTAGCAAAATTAAATGTAAAATACTGGTGTGAGAAAACATATTTAATTAAAATGCAAGAAATGTGTAACTAGAACATACAAAAATACACGCAAAACAATAATGGTACAAGACGAATACATTACAGCCTATCGCGATTCTGTCCTCCGGAAAAGCGAAACCAGATCGTGAACGTTTGTATCTCGATTTCAGTCTCGGATTCAGAACCATTAAACCAGAGAATTAGTGCCAGGGTGTCAGTGTGTGCATGTGTAGGCAAGGAGGCAGGACAATGCATTTGCTTATAGTACATGTCCAAATTCAAAGAAGAAAATATTTTTAGATATACGCTCAAAAAAACGGAACTATGCATATATTATGCAATGTTAAGTTTACCAGCTGGTTCTCCGTTTCACACAGCCTCAGTGGCGCTACAAAGGCCTACATTTAGCTGATACAAATTAATTTTGTCCTTAGGAACAAAAGTACCTAGTCTGATTTAAGCGAAGTTCTCCGTAGTCCTCCTTATATGACAAAGACAAGACGCCTGTTGAAATTAACTAGAATGCAACTAGCAGGAAAGCAAGCTAATTCACAAATTCTAATCCAAAGCACAGAACTGCTGTTTGCTCCATTTTTCTGTCCCATAATGACATTCAGTGAGCAATAGCTGATAGTATATCTTACGATATAATTTACCTTAAAGCAATATGCATGTCGTACCCAAGCAGCTTCTTTCCTTGGATTACTGGTCATGGGAAAACTAAGTCCACAGCAAGCTGGGCCCAACAGGATGTGTCACGCAGGAGTTCGCACGCTCTCCCCGTGTGGGTTTCATCCCACGGTCCAAAAGCGTGCGGGATAGGTAGATTGGTGAGTCTGCATTGGTCCTGTAGTGCGTTGTGTTCCGGGTCCTTTCTGTGATGGCGACTGGCCATGGTTGGTTCCCAGGATATGTTCTGATCCCCCTCCCAATTGGGATTAAGTGGTCTAGAACTTGTGAATTATCTTACTAGTGGCATTATAGCATGTCAGTAAGCCTGGTGTTGTTCCTTCAAATGACAGAAAATAATAATTACATATTTAATTAAGTGTATTTATTGTATTTAATGTATTTATTAATTAAATAAATACGTAAGTATTTTGTTACAAATTAAAAACAATTTTCTGTTCAATATCTCATTCATAAGTAGAGGAGCGTCTGTACTATAATGGCATGCTCTTAGCTGAAAGCGCACACTTCTGTAATCCCATACTATACAGCTAGTATTTTATTGCAAACACACTACTATAATCACATACTCTATGGTTAGCACTTGGTTTTGTGCACATTCTGTACAATATAGTTAGCATTTGATTTTGAGTGCACACAGCTAGTCCAACACTAAACTCAGGCTAATGAACCCATTCTGTCATCCATATTCATCATGTATATATCTACATTAAATGGGTTGCCGACTTTGGTCAGCCAGCTGGAGTGAGATTTTCAATTCGAGACAAGTCTGCACATACATGCACACGCATTTACATGTATGTAACAGTTTTATTACCTTGTAAATAGTCTGTAGGGTTTGCACATTACCCCCAACACTTTTGATGTAACTTATTTTAGGTTTATAGTGGAATTATAAGGGTTTTCTGTAAGCTTTCATACATGAGCCTGATGAATGAGAGTTGGCATCCCACCATTAATATGACATTCGTTGAATTTGTTACATTTCTCTCTTAATTTGCACACCATTTATTATTACATTTTTTGTATACTTATTTCTTCTTAAAGACTTTTTCTTTTAAGCAGCTGTTTGAATTGAGTTGAGTAGAGTTTTGCTTGTATTCTGTTGTTTTTTGTACTTGTTTTTGTATCTTGATGGTACATTTAAGTGTTTTAGTGCTGTTCAGTGCTCAGTGGCCTCTTGTCTTTCAACGGCGATTTATAAATTTACTTACTAATTGCACGATTACTATTATTTGCATTGTTGCTGTTGTACACTTGTGTCACTTATACTTACCAAATGTCAGGCAATGTGATAAATAAAGTGATTTGCTTTGATACTCTGCTGTCAGCTCTGCTATAATCCTTCACTGTACAGTTAGCACTTGGCTGGGCCAGTGTATAGGTAGTATGAGAAATCACTGGATAGAAAATGTTATTTTAAAAAAACACCTGGGTGTGAGCACATATAGACCATGTACGATATACACTGCATGTTATAATATGCATGCAAAGCTGATAATGAAAGCTGTGAGTTGGCAATCCAGTGGTTGCTCTCAGCCTCCAGAGTCAAGCATGTCATTTACATCAATATTTTGACATCCAGCTACACGGATTGATTATGGGGAAAACCGCCAGTTGACACATGTACGCTAAACTGGGTGAGCAGCGTTTAATGACGGCAGCCGTGGTAATTTAAACGTGGGGGCAGTGCCTACACTGCATTTCCTAGAGGCTCGCAGTTGAGAGAGCAGGATCTGCCAGATTTTGCACCAGTGGCAGATTCAGAAGCCCCAGCACTTGACTGGAGCCCTTGAACATGTGAAACTGCACAGGGAGACCCAAGGTGACATTTTCCCAGTGGGCCCAGAATTTCTAGGCAGACCCTTACTTGGAGTAACTGGGATTGCAGACCCCGCTCAAGGACACAATGGCAAACTCACCTTTTGCGATCGCAGGATCCGAACCAGCAATCATCCGATTATGGGCACAGCATCCAAACCCGCCAGGCCACACGCCACCCCCATCTGCACCTCTTTGTGGGGTTGGCTGATATGTCCCTGACACATGTTCCCAAACTTAGGACTTGGCACAGTCCATGTGTCTGCGGCTCTGTGTTTCAATGGGGGAGACCGGAGCAGGGACAGACGGTGGGCATGTGTGGGGGCACGTGGCACTGCATTCCGGGATGGGAACGTGAGCCTTCCTGACTGTGGGGATGGAAAGCTTGTGTGTATTTGTATGTGTGTGTGATGGCTGTGTACAGCTGCTCCATCTGGTCCTGCTCTGTGCTCCTACCCAGCCAGTCCCTAATAGCTCCAATGAGGCTGCGGTTTGCAGCTTCACACACATGCTACACACTCTGTTATTCTTCTCATAGAAAAAAAGTGGCAGAAAAAAAAGATGTCCATTTATTTACTTTGAATTCCACGGCTGTGGCGAGGCGCTCCTGCCAGCTGAAAGAGGGGTATGCGGGCAGAGCGGAGAGGCAGAGGAGCAGTGGCATTCAGCAGGCGAGACGCAAGGCGGGGGGGCAGGTGGATGGGACGGGCCGCTCAGAACCAAAATGATCAGGTCCTGATAAAGTGCCATTGCTTAATCGCCGGGTCAGGACTGGAAAGGTTGGGCAATGGGGATCCTCTCCGACTGGGATGGTCCCAGGCTGAGGTGCCCTTGATGAACAGGCCACACGCACAGCTGAAGGCCTCGCGGGGTCACATGACCAGTGGTTTGTGTTCACCAGAACATCTCGCACTCAAACACGGCTGCGCTCGTTAACCGTTACCTGCTCTCTCCCTTCATTCTCAGCTCTCCCTCATTTCATCTCTCTCATTCTCTTCCACCAGCTCTCCCTCCCTCTTGGCTGCTAATGTGTTCCAGAGAGCGGCGGGCCCGCAGAAAAAGCTCAGCAAGTGCATGTACCCCTTCGCAAGCCAAGACTGGGGAAAAAAAAAATTGAGAGAGAGGGAGAGAGAGAGAGAGGGAGGGGAAACTGGGTAAAAGATGTTAAAGGGGGGAGAAAAGAAATATATTGTTTATGAAAAACTCAAAGATGGCTTTTTGTTGTGGTAAGGACCTGTCTTTTATTAGAAATCTGAAGTGTCTTCAAAGCTT
This sequence comes from Cyphomyrus plagiostoma, assembly GCA_019775915.2. Taxonomy (NCBI): domain Eukaryota; kingdom Metazoa; phylum Chordata; class Actinopteri; order Osteoglossiformes; family Mormyridae; genus Cyphomyrus; species Cyphomyrus plagiostoma. Next base: position 2,750,328 of record JABFEA020000002.1, on the reverse strand, counting down.
GGAAAGACTGAGGACATGCCAAGAGGCACAGACGCACACTGCAGAGCCTGGAGAGGCATGGACAGGGGGATCAGGCGGAGAGGAGTGTGGAAGAGTGCAGCTAAATTCAAAGCATGTCTGTGGAATTGGCACAGACTGGATCCACTCAACAGGTCCTCCTATGGGGGGCGGGGGGGGAGGCGACTGGATTTTTAAATGGAACAAGGGGAAGAGAGGGAGGGGGTACCAGAGGGAGCAGCTGACAGAGGGGATAACATGTGTGAGCCATCCTGAGTAAGGAGGCCAGCGATGGCAGGACAGAACGTGTGTGTGTGTGTGTGTGTGTGTGTTTGCATTACAACACATGAAACAATGAAGCACACTAGGTCTAGATCAGGCTACTCAAAATGGCGGCAGAGCAAGCGGTGAGACAACCCGCGACGGGACGGTGTGAGGCTCTGTGCCAACGATCGGAAGGTCACTGGTTCAAAACCCGTGCCTGGCAGAATGATATCACTGCTGGGCTCCTGAGCAAGGCACTTAAGCCCAATAACTCCAGGGACACTGGCTGCTCCTCGCTTGTAGGTCGCTTTGGACCAAAGCGTCTGCTAAATGCATAAATGTGAAATGCATCTGGAAGGCATGTTAAGCTCGTGTCCTTTCATGCTGAGCACAAGCCTGCACCCACAGGTGTGCTCATTAAATTTTAAACCATTGTAAAGAAGATCAACATTTTGCCATGAATTTTATGCACGAGCTGTCAAGTGATGTCAAATGGAGCCTTATTTAGATATACTGTAATAAAGCCACTGTATCCACCGTATGGATGTATGGAACCAGACACGAGTCTTTATTAATTACTTATTTGGCCTCAAGGGGGCAGCCCGGAGTCCTTCTAGGAGTTTATCGCTGCATTGCTACTCATGCTTCAGTAAAAACCGTTTTTCTGGAGGAAAAAGACACTTTGGACAAAAGTAAGTCAACTTCAAAGAACAAAGCATCAGTACTGAGCAAACTGAAAAAGTTTTCCATAGTCAGCATGAATCAAGGCAAAAAGAAATACAAAACGAAACCCAAAAAGTGACCATAAAGTGTGTTATTCTGCAGGGATTCGCCATATTTATTATGCAATTTTTTTTATGAAAGTATTACAACTTTATACATAAAACATCAGCTCTGTCACCCCCCCCCCCCCCCGCCGCCCCTCCATATCTTCCTTTTTCACACTCTCTTTCACATTCCACAGCTCTCTTCATCCTCTTCTTGAGGAATAATAGAGAATTGACTTCTTAAAGGGATCCTTTTGCTGCCTGAAGCGAATCAATTTTCCGATTTTTACAGGGAGGCACTTAGCGGTTGGTTTGAAGGGCTCTCAGAATAACGGAGACTGGGGGATATTTAGGTCTGAATAATAGCGCTTTTGAACAGGCATTCGGGCATTGAAAGTGACATAACTTGGGGCATCAGCAGCCAGCTCTGCACAAGCATGGCCCCCCTTCTGCCTGACATAAGAGTAACATATATAGGAGCAACATCCACTAAGATCAGAGGAATCGTCATTTTTACCAGGGACATTAGTTAGGCTGTTAGCCTGGTAGCGTGAAAAGCGAGTAACTGGGATAATTTCCCAACTGACAGCAACACAGGCATCTGAGCACCTGCCTAGGCCTCCCTGGTGACTCAGTGAGGTTGCTAGCCTAGCCGACTAGCAGTACCAACACCAGCACCATTATGAGGTCGCAGCTTGATAGGTTAGGGGTCAGTGCTCATGTGTGGAAGGTTCTGGACTCAAACCCCATAGGACACAGAATAATATCATAATTTTTGGGCCTTTCAGCCTTTAACCCCAGCTGGTCCTGGGACGCTGGCCCACCCGACTCTCCTGACATGTACAGTGCTTTGAGTAAAACCATCTGCTACATAAGTGAATGTAGGTGTGTCATGTGGCGTTTGCTTGTGTGCGCAAACAGGGTTGGACACACTCGTGACCAGAGGCCCACACCAAGGGCAAAGCAATGGCTGGAGCGATGCCTATAAAAGGGGTTAAAAGTTACACACAATCCTCCAGACACTTCCGATCATTTGCGCGCGCAGCGCACTTTCGCCCGTCCCTTGTCTCGACGCGGAGAACCTAGATTCGTCCAATGGCGATGCAAGATCTCGCTGACAATCTCGCCGACTGTTAGAACGGTGGTTTTGAATACGACAATGAAGATGCTGATTATTAACAAAAAATCCGCCTGAAGTATGTGCGCCCAGAAAGAAAAAAAGCAGGAGCTGCTGGAGGAAATCCACACGGACGTAAGAGCAGCATGCAGTTCCTCTCGGAGCAATAGGGCCGAGCGGGAAGCCTGCAGTCCTATAGCAATAGTGTAATATATCATTAAGGTGATGCATGTTATATGATGTATACAGATTAACCATTATGAATGACAAGTTTACAGTGTGCATTTGCCGAACATTATAAGTTCTGTTTAATGCCTTGGCATTAAGTAGCGTGTAAATGAAGAGTGACTGAGAGAAGCCAGAATCCCAGGATGGACATAAAAAAGGAAAAACAACACAGATATTGGTCCAAAATATACGATCTGCTTTTAAAATCACAGCGCAGAAGGAGGACCTTGAGCAGGAGCCTGGGGCACATCCGCTAGATCCACCACTCACCTGGAGTTTGAGTTTGTGGAACATCAGCATTAAACCTTCCTTTTTTTTTTTTAATCATCAAAAAGCTGATGTTTACTCAGCGTGCCCTACAAATCACGTTTGAATGAAAATATAACACCCTACGAAAGTGAACTGTGAGCACAAGAATCTAAAATACAGAAGAAAAAAAAATGTCTGCAGGGCCAGAGAGTAGGATAGTAGAAGGATGTGTTGGTATCAAGGGCCTACAAGAGAAGTCCCTGAGGAGACGCGTTGTGTTCTTTTTGTCCCCAAACAGCGGCAGTCAAAGGAAGCTTCCCATTGGACCTTTTGATCCTGCAATTTCATCTCCTTCACATTCCAGCTGTCTCCCATCGAACGGGACTTCTGATTCTGCAATTTAATCTTCTTTAAACTCCAGCTGTCTGGTGTCAGTTGTGCTGGAAAAAAATGTAAAAAGAAAGAGAGAGAATCGAATTTTTCATGTCTGCGGTGCCGTCCTTTAGAAATTACTCCTGCTTTCTTAATTCCGTCTTTTGATTCCAGCTGCGTCTCCCTGCAGGCTCAGAGGAATGCCATGTATGCATCAAACTGGATTCATTAAATTAGTTTTATGACTGAAACCCCGAACGCTAGCCCCAGCGTAACGGTAACGTATGAGGGCATATAAAATGAAAAATGTAAGGAACATATTTGAATATATATCACGATATACTGGCTACATTAAAAATACATAAAAAGTGCAGCTTTCCTGTGGAGCCCCACTAACGAATCGTGGATGGAACGGAGGCAACAGACAGAAAAATATAATGCAGAACTCGAGGGCACTCTAGAAAAAAATCGCCTCTTAACTCTGCATGTTTTTAATTAAGAGCAACTGCCACAAACATCTCCTAAGCCTTGTGTGTTTTTAATCATAATGAAGTGCTCAGGTTTTCGGGACGAAAAGCTTTCCAGTAAGACTCTCACGTTGCTAGCGTGGTTACCGTCGGTGTCCTGCCACATGTAGGACGGTGTCTGGTAAAAAGCCCCGTTTCCAGAGCCACCACGTAAATGCGCCCGCTGGTGTTAAACTGCGCAGCCAGAGGCGGCAAAGCAGCTAGTGCAGGTTAACCTGCAACCAGCCGGCATGCGCCTGGCTGTTAAATTATTCATATGAAACCATCGTAATCGGTGCAAATATATATGTAAACATATTATGGCAAAATCAGATTATACTTATATACATTATAAAACCCTGTCTTAATTTGCTACAGTAACATATTTACCACGCATCATATATTTTAAAAGGGAACATTAGTAAATTCACAGTTTCACAACAAAAAAGGGCATAGGCCTATGTTTTAATGTTAGTTTTATGTGTAAGCGGACAGATCTAAGATTCTATAAGGCTGAAGGCTTCATTGATCGATCGTTTATTTATTTATTCCTTGCAACATATGTGCTTGTTGTTCCTCTGGTCTCCGTGCGGATACCCCTGTACGATCTTTGTCAGATTTGTGTTGTCTTCATCGCTAGCGTGTTCCCTGCCCTAACCCCTGACCTTGGCAGCTGGAGAGTTTGCGTCTATTATCTCCGCGGCGAGACACGGATGGAGTGAGGCGGAATCAGCGCCCGTCTCATTACAGCAATCCGAACACGGCGGCAGGGGGTAGGCACTGCCAGGTAATCTCTGGCTAATCTAGAAAGTTTTCCTTCTGCTCATTAACAGAACTGGCAAAAGCATCAAAGGTGCATGAAAAATAGTTAACCACTGAGCACATTGGTAGTCTCTCTGCCATTCTCCGTATATGTGTGCAATTGTGTGTTATTGCAAATGTCTGAAAAGGATCAATACCCACAGGAGGCTAGATATGAACAATCAATACAAGACACACAAAGAGAGAGGGAGGGGAAAAGGCATACACTGCCACTCTTACTACAATGCTCTCTCGCCCTCTTTTAGCAAAAGCAGTTTAGACACAATACGAAGCTCAGCCTGTTCCAGACCATGGTTCATCTCTGAGCGTTATTACCAGCACTTGAAGGAGACGAATTATTTCGTCAATACTGGGAGTCTTATTGTGACACTTTCAGCCTTCCAAATTGACAGAAGGGAGGGGAGAAACAGACAGAGAGATGGGGAGTCCATTTTGATTGCCTCCTCTATGACCTAAAGGGCTCCATAACGCTGAATACATATGGAAGCATATAGAAAGTATATATACGTTTTTATACATTAATAATTAGTACATGTTCGTTTTCCTTCTATAGCCTACATGATTTCTAAATACCCGGAGGGAAATTGCACGTTATTTTGCTGGAGTAAGGTCAAAAGGGTAGCCAGTACTTATTGACCTCATTTATGGCCAAATATAACACCACGGTGTAATACATGCATTTTGTGTGTTCTGCCATAAAACGGTTAAAAGTCACGGAATAAATTACGGAATGAGTTTTATTTTGAAATGTTGGAGCCCACGGCAGTGTGAAAGGGAAAGTGGGTGGACCTGGTGAATAGCTCCTTAAATAAGTGTTTATGTCAACATTTTAGGCATGTTTTAATCTTTGTTAATAGACAATGGAATTTAAAATTAAACAGTTAGAGAAATTATTCTTGAATCTGTCTACATATACACCTGTTATTACATTTCATATTTATTTTATATATTTTTTTTTGCAAAATGTGTACACGGAAAGCTGAAGATTTTTTTCTTTCTTTAATACATTTTATAATCTGTCCTAAGGGTATGACTAGACAGCCTAGAGCTATTATTTGCATAGCGCCACCTGGTGGAGCACACTTTTGCTGCTCTAAACAAGAAATGCATCTAAACCATTCGCATTCATACACAGACTGATTTTCAGCGAATGACAATCCCCAGTCAAGCGTGATGTTTCCTGTCAAACGGATTTATACACCCTTGAGATTCATTAATGCGGTCCAATACAAGCGTGCCCCCTCCCCCAACACCCGCATCTAGAGTGGGACCACATTCATGGAGTACATACGTCAACACGCAAGTCCGTCGTCGAAGGAAGGGGGAGGGTATTCTGACAGCTAACTGCTCATACTGTGACCCAGGGCTGACCCTACAGCCAGAAAACCATTCGTCCACACTTCCACGGAAAACCCGACTGACGGATTTCAGAGCTGAGGAACTAAAAGCGGAAAACTGTCTGTCCGCTACCCTGTAACCGGCTGTCCAGACCAGTTACAGATCCCCCGCAACTTCAAAAGCAAGCACCTCTACCTTTCCCGCAGTGTCAAAATCCTACAGTATGGTCATTTTTCCTCTCCTCTTTTTTGTGTCTGAAATGCAAACTTTAATATTTAGGAAGATTAGGTGATAATTCATGCAAAAGCGCGTTTGGAAGTTAAAATCGACTTGAGATTGAGAACTGGGTTGGCCGACTGGCCGAGTGTCTGCGGTTTTGACGCGGGGGGGCGGGTGGTGCAGCCGAAATCCCTGAGAAATGTTCGTTTTGGATCCCTTTCTTTGCTTACATACCTCCTTCACGCCCTCTCCCTCCCTCTCCCTTTCCCCTCTCACTCACTCGTTCCTGTTATTCTCCCAAGTTCTGAAACGCAAAATCAGACCCCAGCGCTTTCAAAGCAGCTGGGGCAAAAGCTTCCTGCGTTAAGGATGATCGGTAGTCCGTACTTCTCTCTCTCTTTCTTTCTTTCCTTCCCCTTTTCCTTTATCTCTGCGTTGTCCAGTTGGTGTCAGCCCGCTGAGGCAGAAAAAGGTATTCTTTCGTTTTAACAGACCTGAGTAAAAACTCGCTCTCTTGTTTTGTTCAAGTAACATTGAAACAAACGAGAGATTTGTGGACCGCTTAAACAGTTTTACTTATTTTTAGTTGCAGCACGCTACAATGAGAATCAGCATCATACTTGAACTAATCTCATTTGGATCCAATAAATGTGTAGGAGAAAGGGAGAGAGGATGAGAGAGCGAGAAGGAGGGAGGATGCAAGAGAGAGGAAAGGGGAGGATTGATCTGCCCGCTGTTAAAATCTTGTACTGTTTTCACTCGGAGTGAGATCTAAGCTTGCTGACTTGCTTTTTCTGTCAAAGGTCTTATTTGGAAAAAAATCGAGGAAAAAATATTCACGTTTCATGACACATATTAATAGTTAATAGAAGTGACAGTCGAAATTATTTCACTGAATGGAATTTTTTATTTATGTTTGAGAAAAGCATCGAGGCTGACAGAGAACGGAGACGGGGCAGGTTTTAAGAGGATCTGCCCATGCTTTTAAACGGACACCGTTCCTATCGGACAGATTCTGGGCAAAGCGGAGACACCGACAACGCACCCAACTTGAAACTTCAGAATCACAGCCTGCACTCTTCTACCGGGAATTTGGGAGCTAGTAGTTGTACTGTGCAAATTTCACCGTGCACGCATAAACAACAACAACAGAAAGAACTTGCATGGCATTTTTTTCCTCCGAAATTTTAAAGGGTGATGTCATCTGCGTGTTTTTGGGCTGGTATTGTGCTGGAGCTCAGTGAGAGTCGCCGACAGGCAGCGCGCCGCGTACAGCGCTGCGGATCAGGTGCGGTGCGAATTTATCGCCCGCACGCTGCCGCCGCGAGTAGCTGTGTCCGCCACACCGAGAAAGCTGTCGCTATACTCTCTCTGATCGTTTATTAAACATCCTCTAAGCAGGACCTTGCCCGTGCTCTCAGTGATGTCTTTTGGCAATTGCAGGTCTCAGTGCCAAAAGCCTTGGACTCGCCGACCTTTCCGGAAGGCATAACCATGACTGCTTCCACCGAGCGGCACTTGGAGCCCGCAGACCTATCGCCTTTTTGCCGTCCTCATCTCTACGCCGGCCAGGTTTTCTCCCTCCTGCGGCTACTGATCTCGCATCACAGGAACTAGACCAACTCCCTCTCCCCTTCTTGCCACCCCCACCCCAAGCCTTTCCTATTCATAAAACTCATTCCTCCGTATGCCTGCTTTCTTTTTCTTCCCTTTACGCGTCAACCCGTAGCAGGTTATTATTTTATTTACAAAATCATTATAAACTGAGTTTTTAAAAGGGGAAAGTATATATTCAAAACGGATTTATAAAGACAGAGGAAGCGGTGCAGAGTCTGCCCCAGCGCCGGACAACAAGATATTAGCCACAGCGGAAGACTGTCATTCACATCCTAACCTTGGAGCATCAGTGGCGAACTGGCTGCTCCCATCGCAACCCACCTGGCGACCTTATGTTTCAAACGACCAAACTCTTGCGAAAGACTGGGATATAAGCCAGCTGACTATGGAATTAAAGTGAGCAAACTCTTTTATTGACACCGCGTGGTAATCAGTTATTGCCCCTCTTTTCTCGGCACTAAAAGTCCCTGTCAGACGGCTCTCCGCGGAGTGCTGCTTATTCAGCTGCAACCACAGTGGCACAAGCGTCCCATCGGAACACACCCCACCCCCGTGTTCAGCCCGACCAAGGGGCCCGCCGCTTACCGCTAATGCGCACGGGACTGGCGGCTGGCCACGACGTCCCTTCATCCACCGAACGGATTCATAATCGGACGCTTATTCCTAGGAGGACGGCACAGCTAAACGGTTCTTCCTGGCTCAGATATTTCGAATCCACCGTGGGAACAGACGTGCGCTGAAGCTTCACGGTCGCTTGGGGGAGCGATGCAGTCCATTCTCTCCGCCTTGACTTTCTTGTAAGTTACTCCACTATTACTGTAACATAAACGGCGGTTTACTCTGACCAGTCACCACCTAATGCACAGACATGTTAAGTTATTTCCTACTGTAGTCCTGAGGGCTATGAATCACTGGTTATAGCAGATGACTCTAGACATGAGGGTTGTGGGTTAGCACGGAGTAGCGGTTACTGCACTGGATTCCAGATGTTGGTTAGTGTGGAATAGTGGTCGGGATACTATATTCCAGCTGTGAGGGTAGCGGGATGGTGTGCAGTTTAAAATGGCACAGTGTGATATTACAGATGCCTAACACCAGGTTTCTGATTATTCGTGATTTCAATTGTACAGAACCCTAACCCTACCCCAAATTTCTATACAATTTTTACACCTCTATGGAAAGTCATGTATTGTGCAAGTAAAAACAATTTATAACTCAATTATTCTTGTGATATTTAGTCAATTTATTATTAATTATTTGCAATTGATTAACTGTTTAAAATTATGGGAGAGCTGGGATTGAACCAGCAAAGAGCAGAGACTAGCTGTCCAGTGCCAGATCTGACGACAGCAGCATTCCAGCAAATACCTTCCTGCAGATACGATGTCTAAGGGTAACAGAGGAACTTCATAGATACAAGGAAAGTTAATGGGGTGACCTCAGGAAGCAGTGGGCATTGGCACATTTGGACACAAACAGGAAGTACACAAGTACCCATCCAGAGTGCAAGGGAAGATGCAAGGCTGATTAATGCCTAGTTGACAAGATGATCGATCCATGCTTTTAGGACATTTTTTAAGGCTCAAATGCTTGGCAAGAATCTCATCTTTCCAGTGAGGAGAGGGCAGGAGATGCTTGAAATGGAAAAATGGACTAGAGATGACCTGCTGGGACATGTTCTCTCAGAGTTGACATTATTTTGTGAGCTTTTCACCAAAGCACACTGACAAGAGACTGACAGAGCCTAAGGACACTACTCTCTTTTATAACTCATTCCAGTCTCTCCCTCTCTTTCAGATGTATTCAGACATTGCTGGTGGTGAACAATCCTTTACAGGTAAGAGCCGCCGCAAGGATGTATCCAGGTAGATTTTTGGTTACTGGTGTGCGTGCGTATGTCTGCCTTTACATCAGCACCATAACTGTGTGGTCTGCAGGTGTTCGGTAGGGATGGTGTCAACTTCAGCGTGCACGTAGAGAACCAGACGAGGGTTCGAGACGCCATGAGCCGGAGACAGCACCGCGTCTACCAGCTGTACAGCCGCACCAGCGGGAAGCATCTGCAGGTGCTGGGCAGGAAGATCAGCGCCCGCGGGGAGGACGGAGACAAATATGGTAAGGCACGCTCCCACCAGCATCCAAGGCGAGGGCCCGGGCTGCGCGTGTGCAGGGGGCTATCAATACAGCTCCACCTGGCTGAGCATCGCCCTTCCTGCTACCGATGCCAATGTGACATTTAAAGCAATATTGTTAAACACTTAACATGGTCACAGATCCTTAACGGCCTTTTAAAGAACCCTGAAATATGTGGATGGAGAGGGACAGCAGGTCATCGGTTTGAGCTCGTTCCTCCGCTCATTTTTAAAGTGTTATTTAAAGTCTCAGCGTAATATAGGCTTCTGGATGCCAGTGGCTTACTTAAAGTCTTCATGTACTGAGTACATAACTTTAGAGTCTCCACATGCAATTAAGAGAAAGCAGGAGTTAACTCCTAGGAGAGAGGAGTTTAAGCTGAGTTGCAGCCTTGTCACATGAGGCTGAACAGCTGCTTCCTCCTCTACCCACCAATGGTTGGATCACAACTGTATTCCGTGCCATAGCCATCCTCCAAACTGCCTCCCCCCTTTACTAATATCACGCCCCCTTTCCATCCGTCCGTCCGTCTCTTCACAAGCCCAGCTCGTAGTGGAAGCCGACACCTTCGGCAGCCAAGTCAGAATACGGGGCAAGGAGACCAACTACTACCTGTGCATGAACCGGCGAGGGAAACTCGTGGGCAAGGTGAGTGAGGAACGGCCGACCAGGTCTCTCAACACTGGGAACGGATATAGCCTCGCCTACGGGGGTCATCCTTTATCTCGGGGTGGAGACACCACACTGGGCACGACAGCCATGCTGACTCTCGTTGGTTTCCCAGAAGGCGAGCAATCGCAGCGCTGACTGTGTCTTCGTGGAGAAGGTGCTGGAGAATCACTACACGGCGCTGATGTCGGCACGCTACGCGGGGTGGTACGTGGGCTTCACCAAGAGGGGGCGCCCTCGGCGAGGACCCCACACGCTGCATAACCAGCAGGACGTGCACTTCCTGAAGCGATTCCCCCCGGGCGAACAGCCCGACCTGCAGCCCTTCCGCTTCACCACAGTCAGCAAGCGGAGCAAGAGGGTGCGAGCGGCTGGCGACCGCTAGCCAATCCGGCTGCAGCACTCGGCCACACAGACACACGCGCCACACGCACGCAGACGTACACGGCCCACCTGTCAGCGAGTCGTCACACAGATCAGGACGCGAGTGGATGAATTCACTCCGCCAGCGCAAGGATCCTTGCTGAAATGGACCAAAGCATATAAGACACAGGAGACCAGGAGCAAAATGACAGGGAGAGAGAGCCTAGGAAAGGTGCAGACCAGGGCCCCATCCCATTGCACCAAAGACTGAAGGACTTGGCGTTGGAAGAAAACATTCTCGGTCAGATGGACAAAGCCCCAGGAGATGGACAAGCGCTTCAGGAAGATTAAAAAAAGGAAAAATTAAAAAAAGGAAAAAAAGAAGAAAAGCTACGGAGTGGTGAAGGGCACTCATCTCTCCCCTGCTCCAGACAAAAAAAAAACAAAACTGATTACATGTGTAAATAAGCATATGTTAGGTGTGACCAAGGCCCTCTGGGAGGAGTGCTTGTTTACAAACACACCACCCCGCACCTGGTGAAATGACACTCAGACTGCAATATGAAAGCCAAGCTGTACCAAAGCCCAGACTCGCCAAAGACACCCTGGATACCAAAGACGTGTTTTCACACACCCCTGTGTACGTGTGGGACGGTGACAGGGCGCTTTGTTCCAGCACAGTTGACAGTGCTGGTACCGGACATCCTGTTGACTGCCACAGCCTCGTACTAAGTGGACCGAGTAGACTAACAGTAGCATTATTATTGTTATTATAAAACTATTTATTTTCACCTCTGTATATTGCAGTCATTTTAAGGCTATTTTGATTTATTAAAAAGTTAATGTTTTATTGCATATAACCAATGTCTACAAGTTGGCTCTGTGTTACACTTCGACTTCCCCAGTAAGAACAGGAAGCCGAGGCCTGATCGTTATTGCAGTGGGCAGAATCGGTTGGATGAATCGCTCCTCCAGCACTCGGAAGGGGGGGGCATTTTGGATCAACGCTACAATCCCACAGATGTGCTTGTGAAAGCCCAAGTGGAAAAGGTGGAGAGGAGTCACTGCCGGGGGATTATTGTTAGTATGAGTAACTGCTGCGGTGACCTCAAAACTTCAACGTTCTCAGATTAGCTGCTTGTAAGAGGGGGGGGGGGATTAGGACAAACGATGAGGTTGCAGCTACGTCGGTGAATGGAAAGACAAGGACAGCAGTTTTCTGGGGGCACAGACTTACAAATCAGTGAAGCAAAGCTTCAAATGAAAGGGGAGGGGCTTAAACCTCTTCACAAGATGATGTCACCAAAATATGCACGGCACTGGCTCGCAACACCACTGCATTCAATTACTACAACTTAATGCTCTAAAATGGCATCGTTACTACTAGTGCACAAACCTTAAGCAATGCTTCCCAAGCTAGGTCTCTGGGAGCCACGGCCTCCCTGTTTTTGCTCCCTCCCAGGTCCCGGTAGAGTGAAAACACGGACGTTCTGCAGGTCCCTGAGGACTGGATTGGGAAACAGTGGTAAAGGTTCAAACTGGGTCCCCGGGTGTAGCACCAGTGAGGAAGGTATTCAACGCCAATCACTCCCATATATCATCAAGATGTATAAATGTATAAGTGTTCTAAGATGTTTTGAAAAATAATATTGACTAAGCAATGAAAGGATAAGGTGTTGAAATGTTATGAAATATTACAACTGGTAAGATTACAGATGCTGCTAAGAATGACAAAAAAGCAAAATACTGCCAAATTAAATCCACAGTATTTTTTCCATTGATGAAATGAATCTTTTCTCAGCGCAGAGTTTTAAGTCTGGGAGAATGCATTTATCGCCACCTTGTGGCCAAATCACATAGCGCGTGTGTATAAGTACTGGCTGCTTCTGCAAGGGATCAGCTTCCCAAGCTAATTTAACAAAACCACACTATAGAAAACACCTGGCAAATGTAACCCATTAACATACCGGTAGATACATCCAAGGGCTAAGGAGAGAGTAAATATTGGGGGCACATGCCGACCCCCCCACCAGTTCAAAACTTCCCTAGATATAATTACCACACCTGGACATGTCTCTCAATGGACTATGGAATTACAGGAAGTACAAGTTACTAGCCGGTCATTAACTACATTTACAAAGCAGTGACTCTGCATAAGGATGTTGGGTTGTTAGGTCCCTTTTATCTGTAGCGCGGCAGGGCACAAGCACCACCACCCAGGCAAAAACCTAGGAACCCGGGAAAAAGGCACCAGGAAGCAACACACCTCGACATACGTCTGCAAGCCTCACGAATGAGAGGACGCCTCCAGGGACACCATGACTGGCCAAAGATCAATAGACATGCTAGGAGATGAGCATGAACAATGCAAGACAAACTCCTGGAAATACTAAAGAACGAACACACACACACCAGGGTGTACACAAAACACACAAACATACATAAATTGGTCTTCCCATCTAAATGGGGACCGTCCATTCATTTCTATGGGAAAAACCCTAATCCCAATAACAACACCCTTAACCCCTACCCAGCTCTAACCTTAGCAATAAGTAACAAACCCAAATACAAGACTTTCGGCATTTTTACTTTTTTGATTGCAATCACAGATTTTTATAAAACTGATGTTATCCAAATTTCCCAAAAGTAGGGAAATCTCTCTCTCACACACACACACACACACACACACACACCGACCAAAATCACTTAAAAGGCATCGGGCAGCATGACCAAACCCTCACAGTCAAGTACTTTATTCTTAATAATGTGTTTTTTTTTTTTCTTTAAAAAAATCATTTCAATATACAACACAATTTCTGACAAGACAAATTCTGTTTACAGCTAAATTCAGCTCCAAGATACAGACCGTTGAAAACCTAAGCAGGCAGACAGCAAGAATGAAAGAGAAAGGGGGCAATTAGGGGAAAGTGAGACACTACAAGGTTTAGTACAATATTACAAAGAAAAAGTCATTTT
>JABFEA020000002.1:2693480-2715548 GCA_019775915.2 Cyphomyrus plagiostoma | reverse complement strand
AGCCCCGCCAAAAACACTTTTTTTTTTTTCCGCTCCCAAAATGGGCCCCAACTCCCAATCCTTCAATCACCTCCCCCCCCCCATAAAATAAAACCCGCACACCCAGTCGGGGGGCCCCCCCCCCCCCGCGCCGATCTTCCATGTCCAGGCTTCCCACCCTCCCCGTTCTCCCACAAGGCACCAGTGATCCATTTCCCAAGACACCCTGGAAGATTCCTTCTCAGAGGGGCACATTCCTCCATTAAGTGTCCAAGCGGGGTGGGCTGCCGCTCTACTGGAGGCTGTTCAGCTGATCCCCATACACACACAGTTATCCAGTCCAGAAAAATCGCACACGGCAAGCGGGAGAAGCGATCACTACCGCATCTGACTATCGGCCCAGCAGAACCATGGCTCCACTCCCATTCGTGGGAATGGGGAACAGACCAGTGATGGAAGTCGAATGTCCAAACAGGAAGGTAACTGATCCAATGTGGTGAGAAGATGGGAAGAGAGGCCACAGCATAGCACGAGGCTGCGGGGTGGAGCTGGAGAGCAGATCCCATTTAATGTCCCCCAAACTCTTTTGAAACTGAGATGAGGAGGGAAAAAACAAGGAACTGTGGCAAGTAAAAAATAAAATTAAATTAAATTAAAAAAAAATGAGGATTAAAAATAGGGGAGAAATCTGTAATGATGAAAACGCATTACAATTTAAGTAGAGTTCAGGCACAGTGAGAGCAAACTGATGAAAATGCTGGACCTCACCGTACTTAACACAGGCTCTTTTAGCAGAGAGGAACATCTAGAAAAGTTCTATCCAACCAGGGGATGGAAATATGTTCTAAGGCAGGGTTATGTCACCATATGTGTTTGTTTTCCTCCTTGTTTGAAACTCGTCCCATCTTAATGTGTGTTGCTCCCAAGAGAAGCTGTGTTCGCTCTCTCCCCTCCCTAACCCCTCCCCTTGTGCCAGTCTGGACTACCTAGTAGTCATCCAAATCGAAGAATTCATCATCATCTCCCTGGTACTCGAGGCCCTGGAAGTCCACTCTGTAGCGCAGCACACCTGGATTGGAGAAGAGGGGAGAGATGAGACCCATCCTGCTCGCAGTAACCTCGCAGCTCCACAAGGGTGCCGCCTCCAAGCCACCATTCCTCATACAGCTTCCAACAAGGCTTTTTAGGAAACTCGAGTCACGATTCTAACAAAGCAGGACGGCGAGTCTGCAGAAGCCAGCAGGGTTCGCAGTGAGATCTCACCTCCGATGCCGCCAAAGCCCTTGACAAACTGTGACCCCTCCTGGCTCTTGTCCGTGACGATCTCCAGCGTGGCACCAAACTTCTTGTAGTTGTTGGCGAACCACTCGAGCAAAGGCATGCTTTCTATCAACTCGTGCTCCTGGCCCGTCTTCGAAAGGAAATAGTAACGCAGCCTTAGCTGAATGCAATACAATGTCTCTAAAGTCTGTATAATGACCCAGATGTTCATAGAAGCATACATACTCAGTTGTGTGGAAAGGGTTCATGCATCACCACATAAAAAATCTGGTCCATAGCAGGTCTTAAAATTAGGTAAATACAACCTAAGATGAACAACACATGAAGCAGGATTACTGGCTTATCGGGGTAACTTGTCGGATTTAAGGTATTCTGCAAGTGAACCGATATGAAGTCCATTTAAACTGTGGGCCCTTAAATCCAACAAGTTACCCTGATAAGGCAGTAACCCCGCTTCGCAGTACAGGCCACAGGTGTGTGTTAACACAATGTCAGGGAGGAAAGACATCAGCAATGATCTTACAGAAGCAGTTGTTGCTGCCAATGAATCTGAGAAGGGTTACAAGGCGATTTTAAATTTGAAGACCATGATTCTACAGTGAGAAATATTATGCACAAGTGGATAATATTCGAGACATTTGCCAGTCTTCCCAGGAGCGGATGTTCCCGGACATGCACCCCAAGGTCAAATATGCAATGTTCAGAGAAACTGCAGAAACCCAAGAGCTACAGCTGAAATTGCACACTTCTCAGTAAGCACGTTATACGGTGAAGTTCATGACAGTACATCTAGGAAAAGAGTGAACGGGTGTGGCTTGCCAGGTCCTCCCTAAAAGGAACATAGCAGAACAGCTTAGGTTTGCAGAGTTCCAGCTGAACAAACCACACGTCTTCTAGGCCCCACAAAGCGGCAACAAAGTGGAAATGCTTTGCCATTCACGGCAACACGTCTGGTGAAATCCAAAGACAGTATATCAGCACACACACCTCGTATCAACTGTGAAGCACCGTGGAGGAAGGATGATGTTTTGTGCTCGTTTTGCAGCCAATGGACCTGGGCACCTTGCAGTCACTGAGTCGACTATGAACTCCTCGGTACACTAAGACGATTACAACTGCTGCTAACAGCGGTTCTACACGCTACTGAATCACGGGGTCTACTTAGTTTTTCCCCCCACACATGGCTTCTCCATTTTTGGCTTCATGTCGGTTAAATAATGACAGAGTGTATTCGGTTGTGTGTCATTTTACACAACTGGTTAAAACCTAGATTTTAAAATATTCCAGACCCTGGTAAGGACCACATGATTTCTTATGTCCTGACGTAAATCCATAGTACTGAAAGAGGGTGTACTTTTTCCATGACTGTAAACAGCGTCTTAGACCAGACAGCCAGCTCGGTGATTAAACAAGTATAATATTCAAAAGCTGACAGCGGTTAGTTCACAGGAAGAGAGCTTGGTACCAAATTGATATTTTGACTGTTGCATCTTAAAAGGAAGTACCTTCAACAGTTTCTGTAAAGCATTTCATCAAACAGTCCAATACTGTAAAAAAAAAAAATAAAATAAAGTAAAACTCACCTCCCTGTCTGTGAAGTGAGATTTGTCCTTCTCCTGCTCTGGCGTTAAATACAGGATCTTTTCATCTGAGTCAGGGAAAAACAGAGAAACCAACAAGCTTAACACAAACCGGATCTTGCACTGACCTTCGCAGCTCTAACAGGAGAGCACTGTGCCGGCTGGCAGTGACATTTATGGCTCATAATGACACCACAGACACCTACCGTTCTCGGGCGTGGTGCCCTCAGCGCCATGGCAACGCAGCACATAGCGCATGGTGTCGAGGTTCTCGTAGACTATGAGGATCTCCACGGCACCCATCTCCAAGGCCTTCAAGGTGTCCTCCACACCGAAGCAGTACTTCCCCGTATCCTGACTAATCTCATCAAAGTAACGACCTGGGGTGGAGGGTCACAGAAATTAACTCGCATTAAACACAGGTCCGCTCAATAAAACACGACAAATCATTGGTTGACCTGGAGATCTCAAAGCAAATGGTTACAAACAGAACAAAATGGTTTCATAAAATCAGCACATTCTTGGATCTCCAAGGGAGGCTAGAGAACAGTAACACTACCATACAGATGCAAAGGAATATTTTTCATCCTTTCCCCATCCACACACAGAAACTTCTCATGACAGGATAAATACTGACTTATCAGCTTTTTCTCCTGGATAAACTTCACATTGGATAGCACTTCCGCAGACAGCTCAATGGCTTGGTTGAAGCCGTTCTCCCCACCGTACGAGATGTCGACCAGCTTCAACACCTTGGCCTGCAGCCTCTACAGACAAGCACAGAGAATCAAGAGGGCCTTTGATTATGAGGGCGGGGAAAAAAAAAGCACGAGTTCCTGAAACTACAGGCATCCCCGAGTCGATCGCAGTGCCTACCAAGATCCTCAACCACAAGGTCCGACAAAGTTCTTTCTGCTGAAGAAGCCAGGAACCCCCCCATCAGTAAAATCAAACAAGTCCGTCATTGCTTCACTTACAGCAACCCTTGTTTTACTGGGCAAACTGCAAGGCTGGGTCATCTTCTGCAAAACCTTCTGTCAAAGAACTGATACAGCTAATGAGTTCCAAAGGTATAGGATTAAGCAGAAGCTTGGGATGTTCACTGAAACGTTTCAAATAGAATCATCAGGTAAGGCTTTTACCCAGACAGTTGATCTTGGATTTGATGGTTCATAAATAAATGTATTACTTTAGGTGGCTTACCAAGTACAAGATGAAGCAAGGCTTGGGTGGTACTTGGTTTTTTATACCATTACACATTAGAGACAAGTCCTACACTATGACCTAGGGTATTGTGGTACTATTTTCAAAAGCAATGCCTCTTTAATATTTTGAAAATCTTGGTGATAAATTTCACCCAACTCTGGGCTGGGTGTTAACATGCAATGGTATAGGTTTGGTTTCCAAACCTGGTATGGACCAAATCAGCCCTGAAATACTGGTAGCAAGACGTTCCTACTGACCAAACCCAAACTTATGCCCTTTTATTGTAGCACATGCAAATACACTATAGTGTGCCAAAAACCCAGAGCATAGTGTATTAACATATCACCACGCGAGCCTAGATAAAACTTACTTGTGGTTTACAAGCACATGACAATGACTACACCCTTGTGCAAATGAACTGAAACAATTTTTCCCTTTGTTGTTTTTAGGTTGCTTCGGCCATTATGGCATCTCGCCAAGGACGTGGTGCTCTCACCACAATGCATCCATGTTCCCCAAAGGAGAATTGTTCCAGAACTAGAAAAGGCATCTTCTGACGAATCAGACATCGTTTAGAATTATCTAACTTCATGCCACATACCAAAAATAAAGACCAGTCAACAAGAAGAAAATCAAGGTGCCTGACTGGGCAGGAAGCTCTAGATTTAAACTGCATAAAAAAAAATCTGTGGTCTCTAGGTAGTGGAAGGGACTGCACCACCATATCACCAAAGACTGCCCACAGGTATCATATTCTACGCCAAATCACAAATGCTACTAAAAACCTAAAAGGCCATCATATCACGTATTGATATGTTGATACTGGTATGACTCATAATGAAAGTCAAAGGTAAAATTAAATATTCCAGTATTCGACTCTTTTGACAACTTGTTTCCATTAGTTTGCGCAAAGGTGTAAAATTTAATTTCTGCACAGTAAAGGCTTTCTGAGCCATTCCAGGAAAAGCAGTCAAGGAGAACGAAGACCTACCAGCTAGTTCAGTGTTTCCCAATCCAGTCCTTGGGGACCCGCAGACCGTCCTCCTTTTATTCTCAATGGGAGGGGGTCCCTGAGTCCCTTACATAAGTGTATATAGATCAAGCCACTAGACCAGGGTTCCTCAAATCTGAATCGCCATTCCAAATCCAGGCCTTGTTTTCAGTTCTCCCAGGTAGTTAGTTTAATAATGACTGATTCTGATCAGTCACACCCGGCTCACAGGTGAAGGAAGGCTGGAAAACCAGCAGGGCTCGGACCTCGAGGTTCTTGATTTGAATAACCCTGCACTAGACCAATAGTCACCAGTAATACCTCCACTTAAGACTGGTCGTGTGGTTGTTTCAACCACACCACTGATGCAAAGTCGGACCACACTATTGTTTCAGAGGCACTAACCGGATCAAACATATCCGACTGGCTGAGCTCGGTCTTGAAGTCGGCTGAGCCGGCCAGGACCATGCCAGCCACGTTGACCTTGTCGTTGGACACGAAAAGCTGCACCGCCGTCTCCGCCACTTTTCGCACGTAGTTGTGCCTCTTCTCCATCCTCAGCCGAGCAAAACGCAAAGCTGACTGCCCGCCTCGCCCTGGGAGAAAGCAAGAGACATGCAATTTTACAATTGCAAATTAAGCCACAGCGCCAACAGAACTTCAATCATTCCCGGTTAGCCCATAGAGTTCTGGGTAACTGTTCTGAATGTTTCCGGGTGCATTATGGGTATGTGGGGCGGCACGTGGCTCTGTGGGCTTGGACCCCCATGACCATGGTCAGAAGGTTGTGGGTTCAAACCCCGTGTCAAGCATCGAATAAGTTTCTGTAAATGTATGGGCAGGTGAGGGGTTTATGTAGTGCACCAGAGCTGGGTTAGAGGACCTTACCGTGCTTCTTTGGCAGATCCACAGTGAACTTGTGCAGCACCTCCCTGGTGTTACCCTGCAGGGTGCCAAAGAGGGCACCACTCCCGTCGATCACGATGAAGCCGAACTTGCTGTCATCGGAGAGCAGAGCTGTGAGAGCCTGGGTGAGGGGGGTTGGGTGGGAACAGAGATGATTTAAAGTCAGTAAAATTCACAAAAGTAGTACTTAGACTCAATACTACAGGAGTTGGAGTACAAAGAATAAAAAGGACAATTTTGTCCTGCATTCTAGATAAATTACGATGGTAATTTCAGGACCTCACCTCGGTGTGGAACTTGTTGTCACAGAGATATAGTGAAGTGTTGATAGGTTTAAAAGGTTCAAAGTCTATATTCACTTTCTTCTCTTTGCCCTCCTCAGTCACAATGGTGCCACAGTACACCACCAGTCCATTGGGTGGCACTATAACACAAGAACAGCAGCCCAATCAGCAAAAGCCACGAGCTGCTTAGCAATGTCCGTCTCTATGGTCCAAGCTCACCAAACCGGAACCAGTCTAAACTACCCTAGAGCACCATGTACCAACCGGCTTAAAGCACTCAGGACAGGACTGAACTAGTAGATAGG
Organism: Cyphomyrus plagiostoma; assembly: GCA_019775915.2. Classification (NCBI taxonomy): domain Eukaryota; kingdom Metazoa; phylum Chordata; class Actinopteri; order Osteoglossiformes; family Mormyridae; genus Cyphomyrus; species Cyphomyrus plagiostoma. Next base: position 2,709,016 of record JABFEA020000002.1, on the reverse strand, counting down.
CTTTCCAAGAATGATTCAGATCAGCTGTGACAAACCAAAATACAGTTCTTAAAATACCAAAATGAACAGAGATAAATATCTATCTAGATTAAACAATTCTGTAGCCATTAAGTGCGGCAAGCTTGCCCAAATTTAAGTATGATGAATGTAGGGCTTCTAAAGTACATTTTCACAACAACCCTTAAAAATCCACCTGCTAAAATAACTCATTAAGAGTAGAGATATAGCAATAATTGTTTAGTTTTATTATTCAGTTTACTGATCCAGTATTGTTACAATGTGCAGCAGCACAAGAGCCCTTCCCAAACACTCCAAGAATATCAGATCCAGTATTATAGAAATCCTCTTTATGTTTACAGCACCAGTGCCTGAGACTTAAGCATCATAGACTTATTAGTAGGTATAACTACAGTAATACCACAGTTGGAGTTTAATCTTTTCGGCCATCGCTTCTGCATCGACGGCAGGGACCCCTACCCTTGTTGTACAACTTGAGCCGCTGCTGTACAGACGTAATGGCTCCCAGCACAGACAACCGGTTGACTCTGCTCTTGATGTTCGAGGCCGTGCCAAACTCGTCTGCCAACATTTTGGCCACACGGGAAATCTGGTCCTTGGGAGGAATGATCAAGGAGATCATACTGGTGCCATTTCTGAAAGGGAGGGGGGGGAGGGTTGTTTGTGATACAACTATAACATAAACATACACACAACTGCATGACAGATAGATTCTAGTATAGGAGACTATAGTGTCAGTGGTACGGGGTGTAAGTCTGTATACATATCCACATTGGGGGGGGGGGTCTAACTGGGAGAGAGAAGGAACAGAGGCATTAAAGTTTGGTTTTGCATTAGTGACATTACTCTGGGGTCTTGCTTCTGTCTGCATTTATACATTATATTGTGGACAACGGCTGAACTTAAGCTATGGCTTTTTTCTGCAATGACAATGGCCCGCCATGTTCAAAGGCAGTACAGCAGACCAGCTGGGAAGACAGCAGTAAAAACTCACCCCATGGCTCTACTGTACTGGTCACACTGTATCAGTCCATAACAATTATATCATCTCCCCCCCCCCCTTGCAGAGTCCAGGAAAACGTTCAGGTGCATTTTCGAAATGTCACTGATGGACTATACGTATGAGAAAAGTTACCATGCAGTATCTACTGTTTATTGTACTAACACATCTACACAGACCAACTGCAGATGAGTTCGATTATCCAATAACCGGTATAAAACCATTTTCAAAGACTTAAGAGGTTCATTTAGAGTTGCACCACGGAGGATGGTAACCGGCTAACAGAAAAATAAAGATACAATGCATTACCGATTGTAACTCACAACGAAAGAGTTAAAATTTGAAGGCAGGGTAGGGTAAGTCGCTGATCCAAGGCTCCTAAGCGGACTAACCAGAGCACTCCAGCTGCTCGCGTCCTCCACTGGCTGGAAGTTAGGCGGCATAACCAGCCTGGAAATGCTCAACATGCTGTAGACGTGCAAACAGCTCGACACCGAGCGTATTTCATATGAAACAAAAGACCGTTTTTCAATGATCGACTCAGCTAGATAATTACTAGCTACGCACGACTTGCTCTTAGCCCCTGTCATCAAGAATAACCGATGACGACTTCTTTGAGCCCCTAGCCCCGACCATTATCATCTCAACCAGTCTGTTAATTGTTCAGTTCATACTGTCAGCCCAATACGACGTCCATTTAAACGATGAGCGGGACACGATTTTTTAATACAGAGAGCACATTTCCCACACCCCTTACTAGACTGGTTCGTGTACCACTCCCATTCTGGCCTCGGTGGTCCGTTCACGCATGCCGACTACGATATTTCTGCCTTCTCCCAACCTTTTTAGCCACCCACTTCGGCTATCCCACATTCCCAGTCTTACCCCCGCGCCGCTTCGAGACTTTTGATCAGTTTCTTTATCTTCCAGATCTCCACGTTTCTGTCCGCTGCGCTCGGGTCGTCCGCCATCTTTCCTGCTGTAATCGCTTCGGCACCTAGAGGAAGGGAAAGGGAGCCGCTTGATCGAAATGAAACGTGTTATATGTGAAACGGGATGAAGCGTTTTCATTAAAAAGCTGGGGGGTAACAATCACAACGGCATAGCTTTCGATCCTGCAAACCAAGGGCAGTCGCACGCCTTACTAACCTAGCAGGTTAGATGACTAACCGGGTGGGGAGGCCTTTTTCACCCGGCTACGAGTGTCAGTAAAGTGCGCGACAAGTTAGGGCCTTTATGACCCTCCCAGGCCTTAGAGTCCACCGAATTACACACCGTGTCTATCTTCACCTCATTGCTTTATCTATTAAAACACAACATACGATCTGGTCATTAACCTCTACCAAGCTGCCACAATCGTCGATCTCTAGCGGCGGTTAACTTGCCTCCAGCTCCGCCGCTCCTCTCGGTTTCTGCACCGGGCTCGTGTCACGTGTACTCCCTTCACCCGCTCGGTGACGATCCTTCCCGAGCCGGTATGTTCCTACTGTGTGCGCGCAACCCAGCGAGCCTCACGTGGGGGAAGGGGAGGGAACCGTTCCGCCGGATATCATCGCCTCACAACCGCAGAGACCCGACCACGTGGGCTTTCTGATTGGTCGTTAAGTGGGTGACTCGCGGGGATTTGGACCTGTCTAATTGGAGCGTTGATATTTAGAAGGAAGTGAGGAAAGGGAAACTGGCACTTGGGAAATATGGTGCACTACTGCGTTTAACTTTCGTAGTGGAGAGATCAGTGACAAATTGGATCTGTTTTATTGCACATCGTATAAGAAAAACTGAGTTGTCAGAGACAACAGCGCGCAGTGAAAATAGACCTACATTAGTGTTTCATGGACACTTATTGAATCTAACGTATGCTGTAGTAGTGAGAAGACTTGGTTATGGCAATTTGTTCCCACAGTCTACGATTATCTCGTCTAGTCTTCCTTTAAAGTACCAGTTATCTAAAGTACCAGTTAGCGGCCAAGGACATGTGTAGGCACCAGAATCACATCTTTCACATGCCCAAAGCACACTCTGCCTCAGTGTGTGTTCTATGATGTGAAGTGTTATATCTCTCCTCAGCCACGGTGTGGGGATTCAACACTGGAATCAGCAGATATTAACTAAGAAGATAATGCTTATGTCTCCTAATAACCAGCCATCAGTTAATGCACCATCCTCTGCCATCTGACACACTCCAAAGCTGGACCAGATATAAATATCATGTGTCCTCCCAGGCCATGTGGTCACAATAGTTGTAAAATGTCCTTGATAGTTTCATATCACCTGGGCATTTAGGCCTAGTGCCAAGAATCCTTTTGAAAGGTGGATTCAAGGGGCTGCAGATATGAATAGGGTTGAGCATTCAATCCACTGCACATACGATGCCAGGTATTCAATTCAATCCAATTAAAATAACTTTTTGTTTATTTGAAGAAGGACAGGGCACAATGGCATAAAGTGCAACAGTATTTGAAAGATGCTGTGCAAAGTTGCAGTCAATCTGGCAGATAAGAACTGATAATGTAAAGGGAGGAATTGTTAGCAGGCATGGGGGGGGCTCAAATGCAGAATGACTGACGGGTTCCAGTGCAGGGAGGTGGGGGGGGGGGGAGAAGTCTGTGAATTGAGGAGTTGAACAGCCCTGGGAACAAAGGTCGTTCTCCTCCTCTGTGTACTGTAGCCAGGACAGCGGAGCCATAGTCCTGAGGGGAGCCACTCGAACTCTGGGAATAGAGTTTGCTGCTCACTCAGGGATGAAAGTGCTCTGACCGGGACTGTTGTGGCAGGTCCTGTGCTGTAGGCTGGTGGAGTGACACCAACAGGCGATGGAGAAACAGAGAACACTCTCAATGAAGGAGTAGTAGAAGGTTCTGTGTATGACTTTGTTGACCTTGTATGTTGTGCGCACAGTGCAAAAGAAATGTGATCAATGCACAGATGCAGGCCACTGCAGCCTTGCTGAGGCCACGTGTATCTGTAGGTCTGCAGGAATCAACCAAACTGCAAGGTGCACTGCGGGCAAAATTCCAGTGTGTTCCTCCTTTCAATTTATCCTGCACCATGACCAAGGGAGCTCATTATTTCACCCCAGGCCTGTCTGTGTTTTTCTGTGAATTGTTCATTACAGAGATGGTCTAAGAAGTTCATGGCCACCTAGAAAACCACATTTAAACAGGCAAATTGGCTTCATAGACTGCGCAGTCTCAGACACTGTCTTCAGTTGACTTGCAAAATTCTCTGCCATTGCTGGTCATGAGGGGTGATTCACCTTCCCAATTCAAAGGCTGTCACTGAATACGTGGCAGGTTTGGTTGGTTAGCTCATATACAGTATAGCCTAGGGTGATCTCTGTGCCTCTATAACAGAACAGCAGGCAAAAGTTCAAAAAAGGAACATTGTAGAAAATAACGAGTGGGTCGGAGCTTTCGTAAATCTTTGAGCAACATTACGAGCTTCTTCAGTTATGAAGTGATTAGTGAAATACTCACTAATTAATGATAGACCTTAAGTGCTAGATAACAAGCTACTTAGTATTACGAAGCTTTCAGGAAATGCAACCCAGATCGTTTTCTACAACAGGGAGCTTTAGGTGCTGTACAGACTGGTCGTGCAGTTTCTCAATATCCATTCATCCATCCATACATAACTTCTTATCCAATACAAGATCACAATGAGGCAGAAAGAACAGGGCACAAGGCAGGAGACTCTTTGAGCAAAATGTCAGTCAATTGTAGTTCACACTCATTCACCTAACTGAATTAATTTTTTTTCAGAGTATAGAAGGCAAGCATGCCAAATTCTTATGTATTTGGGTCTAACATGTTTAACATGGTAGAGGCCTGTAATGTACTTGTGTTTGTATTAGAACATATTGTGAAGACAAATATCCTTATAGGACAATAAAGGCTATGTATCTATCAAATTCACATACCAAGATCCTTATGCAGGAGCAGAACCCTGACCCTGGAGGTATGTCCACTCAGACATCCTATTCACCTCATTACATTTTTTTACCTTCAAAAAATCTCAGTAGTCTCCCTTTCCATAGTAGCTATCACATCAGATATTTCATTAATCATTGAACAAAAGCAATATTTTCTTTAATAGACACTTGTATACAAGGTGAATTTTATGCCTTATGGCCTGTGTATATCTGTGTTTACTGATGTGTTTCAAGTTAAAACTCTTGTGCAGATAATTTTAAACTACCTGTCTTTAGGCAATAGGTTCACCACCTTAACCAATGAACTGTCAGGAGCCTGGCGTTCATTATTTGTTACCAAAATTAAAATTCAATGAAAATAACTATATTAAGGCACAGGCAAGATTCCCAGGTGAGAATGTGACATAGCTTTCTGAGAAAACAGGTTCAAATCTTGCAGAAAGTGAAGGTACTGTTAATGTACATGACAAAAAACAAACAAACAAATGAAAAAAAAACACTGGGCCACCATTGTCTCTATTTCCTCTCTTTAGTGTTTCCAAAGTAGTATTTTTTAAATGTATTTTCTTCTTTGGGTATCTAAAGAATGGTTCGGTGGCAAAGACCATCCCTACTAAGAGGGAACATTCCGAGAACTTTAGTTAACGTTATTTAAAGTTGTCAAAGAACGTTCTTACTGTACTTTTAATACGTTAGTTAGATGTTTTACATTGTAACAAAGGTTCTGTCAATGTTAGCGTGGTACCATCATTACCTAAACTTATCTAAATCTTTTTTTACACAATGTTGAAAAATATTGTTTTATAATAAAATTAGTATTTTGTAAAGGTGCAGTTGGTTTTTACTGCAAAGAAAACATCTAACCATGAACCTACCATCTAGCCACTGCTCCTACATGCGCATCTTTTGGTGCTACATTATTATTCTTTGTGTAATAGTAACTGTAGTATTGGTATGACGTTCTGGGAACATCAGGAACACTGGACACTTTGAATGTTCCTTAGCTGTAAGTTTCAATAATTGTTTCTACAATGAAAAAATTGCTAGCTGTGATCTCTATTGAACTATGAGGGGTGTCATGGGCCATATGCCTAAAAGTGAAAAAGGCAAGACAGGCCTCATTTTAGCTGAGCAGCACTGAGCGTGTCCTTCAGATTCTGGGGGCTGGGAAAACTCAGTAGTCCTGCAATTTATCTCTTGTTGCTGTGACGTATTGCTGATGATGTAATGATTGTTGTATTGTAGTGTTGTAGTCAAAACCGCCTAAACCGAGACCAATACATTGCCGAGACCGGAAGGTATCAAGACCAAGACACTGCCGAGATTTGAGGGTGCCAAGACCAAGACCAAGTCCAAGACCAAGACCAAGACTACTCAAGACCAAGACCGAAAACAGACTAGGGCTAGAATTGACATCACATTACTCAGATCAACTGTAGAGAAAAAAAGGCATTGCTGTAAAAGTGTCTTACTTGTTAGATCAAATTCAAGTTATCTTTTCAATCATAATGTCCATATGTCTCTCATTTAAAATCTCCCAGATTTGTCATAGTTACGAAGCCTGATGGAAAATAATATTCTCAGCAATCCTCTCCTTTAACTGTTTTATCAGACCTCATCAAGGGAAAGAGATGGGATGTAGCAGAAAGATGTTCATATTCAGTCTCTTATACCAGGGACAGAGTCCTCGGGTAAGATATGAATAGAGCTATGTAATGACCCTTTGCTTTGAATTGAAGAGAATGAGCCTCCAGATTGACTTGCACCTCCTATACCATGCTTTCTAATTTATGTAAAATACCTAATTTATTTGAATTATAACTATGCTATTGTCACGTCCAGCTCCGTCCGATCCTCATGTGTGCCACGCCTACCTCATTACTTTACGTTTCTTCCGGATTGTTTTCACCTGTGTCCTGTTACTCGTAGCTTTTCCCCTGTATTTAGTCTGTGTCTGAGTTCAGTTCCCGAAACTGGTCATTGATGTTTCCTCGTGTTGGTCTCCGTGTGCCCTGTCCGACGAAATAAACCCCGTTTGCCCGACTACCTGGCTCCTTTCCCCTGCCTGCCCGCTCGCCCGACCACAGAGTGTGACAGCTATAGACTTCGGGGACATTTTTGGACATTTCTTTGCTGACTTTGCTATGATGCGATGTGTATGACGTGTGTGGACTGTGAAGCACTGGCAGTGTCCATTGAGAAAATGTATACAATGTGATGTTTTTAAAATAAATGCATCTGACTGGTTGCATTTGAACTGAGGCGCATAATAAATAATAATACTGTTCTGTGAGGATGTGCTGTTCTCTCTTTTTTCCCCACCCCATTGAGACCGTTACGTCCGAGACCAAGACAAGACCGAGATTAAATAGAGTCAAGACCAAAACAAGACAGAGACCAAATAGAGTCGAGACAGAGACCACAAAAGACTGGTCTTGAGACCAAGACCGGTCTCGGGAGCTACAGCACTATTGTATTGTACTTGTAATCAACGTGATGGCTGTTGTGTCTGTTAATTTTATTTATAGTGCAACATTAAAATCAGTAAAATGATTATTGAACTGTCTTTGGTTAACAAATAACTATTATAATAGGCGTTTTCAAATAACAACATGGCACACATAAAACTACTGTTTGTAAGTCACAAACTTTAATTGTGATTACTGAATAGTAACATAATATGCCAGAAACCCAAGACACAGTGTCAAAAACGAGGAAAAAAATGCTATTTCTACATATTTTATTTCTCCATGTAGAGGGAAATGTGACACTTTCAGTCAATACTTATTTCAAGAGATAAAAAGACAAGTTGTCTAGCATAACACTTTCATAGGCCATTTGTTCTTGCACTGTAACAGAGCGCTATGCTCCAGGATGAGTTTTAATACTCATTTCAAATCACAGGAATTCTAGAACTTTTAATTAAATATTTTTCACTGTTAGTGACCATAGCTGATAAGTTTTGGCTGTGAAGCATATTTAGCACAAACAATGGTCAGCATCAGGAGTGAACAGTACAGAGCTGCTGAATGCTAGAGCTGCTAAATCAAATGCAGTAAATGCATTTAGAGCTAGTAAATGCAGTGCTTTATGCATCCTATCAGAAGTGGGTGCCGGCTTTGTCACCAGCCATGTCCTGCAAATATTTTCCATCCTCTGACTTGGAGCCCATCTGAAATCAACAGGAGATGAATCAGGCAGGTGTTTACTCTCACACGCTATGCATTTCGCTGTGTTCTGTGCCTACCTTGGTCTTGAAGAGCAGGTTGATGACTCCTTTAGAGCGACGGTCCGGGGTTCGGTCAGATGGCTGACTTGTGTTCTTATTCTCATGGCGAGAGCGGATTTGCTCTCCTTCTTCTCCAGCATTGGCCACGGAGAGGGACAGACCTGGTGGAACAGAGAGGCTTTAGACTCCACAAGGTGAATCTAGAGATTCAGACCCAAGAAGATAGAACCAGATAAACTATAAACACACACACACACACACACACACACACACACACACACACACACACACACACACACACACACACACAGTTGTTCTGTTAGGACCTTAATATCCTCAGATTATTACTTAGTTTAGTTTTATTTATTATTATAGCTTAGTTTAATTCACTAGATTGCCATTATTAAAGAAGCAAAAGACAATTTTGAAAACCAATGTTATTCATGCAATGCTTTGCAGTCACGATTTACAAATATGTAACACACTCTGTTTTGTTGTTGAGACTGTCTTGCTTCCACGTCGAAAATGTGCTTACAAATGGGTTTTCCCTAACCCCAGCATACAAAATTTTAGCTCATGTATATAAATGTAAAGAATAATAATGGTATTAATAATAATACATTTACTTCAGATCCAAGTAACATATGTATTTAGAGGGGGCCGCAGGGAGAGATGTGCAGGTTGTCACGGCGACACTGGCTCCCCCCCCCCCCACAACCACCCCAGGGTATCAGTCTGTCATGCATTAGTATTTCTGATTTATTGGTATTATTGGTATGCGGCGGCAATGTCACCTGTGATGGTTGGCAAGGATCGAGAGTTCGTTAAAGTGACACCGGCCCCGTTTGTTTCATTCAGGTTGGTGTCACTGCAAAACTCTTGCTTCTTTGACAACTGGGGGGCAAAAGAGAGCACAGTGTAAATCTGACGCAGGGGCAGTGTCAGAAGGACAGACTCAGATCGCACTGAGCTCCATAAAATATCGACTCACGCCAGAAGGTGTGTCTGTTCTAATGCAAACACCGAAAGAACAATCTGCAAACCAGACATGTTGCTGAGGAGATCTCGGTGTAGAGCACAGTATACATATCCCCAACCTCTCCTCACCCTCCTGTCAATTGTGCTTGCTCTCTCCTTCTCCTCGGTGATGAAGATCATGCTGTTTATCTTCTTTCTTTTCTTGGACCTCCGCAGCTTCACCTCCCCCTCGCTGGTGGCCTCCTCCGGCACGCTGACACCCCCGCCACCTCTGAGCGTGGTGGGGGTCCAAGATGCCGGGCTGTCAAGGAGGATGGAGCTGGGAGACAGAATCACAAGGCCGGCATTTTACTGTGATGCTAATCACTATTTACAGCCTCACGTGGCGGAATCACTTACTGCTATTTCGTTTAAAAGGTACGGAATAAAATGATTGGCGATAATAATGTGTCCAAATTATTTTTGTAAATTAATTGACTAGAATCACACGTCGGTCCTTTAGTACCTACTGGGTGGTTGAAATATGGAAGCAGAAAGATTGAATGTGTGAATAAACATTTGTATGTTTTTTAGCTAAACCAGGGGTGGGTAACTTTATCCGCAAAGGGCCGGTGTGTATGCAGGTTTTTGGGATAACCTGTAGGTCAACTGTGCAAACCCAGGTGTGACTCACAAGCGAATTAGTCCTCTGATTAGTATTATAATTAGGGAGTCCCAGCAAAAACCAGCACACACTGCTGCCCTTTCTGGATAAGACTGGCCACTGGTATGTGCCACGGTCTCCAAATAAGGCTGCATTAAGGGTACGAATGGGAAAACTGGGTGGACTGTATGGAGAGAGAGAGCCTGACCTTTCAGGGTAGGTTTTGGTGGGGGTGCCGCATTCCGACCCCCCAAGCGAAGACACGGAGATTATAGACTGGCGGTATGAGCGCAGCATGGAGCGTGGCCGGCTCGACCGCCGCTCGTCCATGTCCGGCTGAGAGAGAGGGAGTCGGAGTAAGAGGGTCAGAACACATTCAGCCATACGTGAACTTCTGGTGCCCAGATTCGCTTGCCAGACGCTTTTATTCAAGGCGAAATGCAATTGAGAAAACATGGTGAGTGATCCCTGGAGCAACAAGGGATTAAGGCCCTTGCAAAGGCACCCAGGGGTGAAATCATTCTGCTGGCAATGTGACTTGAACCGGCAACCTTCTGATCGCGAATATGGCATCCTTACCCAGTGAGTCTCCCCAAACGTATTATAACCAACTTTAGTATCTGCTAATTTATTAAAACAATGTCTTTAGGTTCAGCATTTAAAACGAATTTTTATGCATCATTATCATTTCATTATTAATGAATGAATCATTTGTTATTTATTATGTTTCATTAATAGAATGATATCCCATCTGAAATGTGGGTGCAGATGCATCGGAGGTGATTGCAAGCTGCAAACTCTCGGGTGCTGATAACACAAATAAACTGCAGTGCAGCAGATGACAGCAAATAGCTTCATTCGTTATCAGCACTTTTCGTCAGCGAGAGCCTTCAGGCGTCACTGTAGGGTTTATCGTCGCATAAGAAAGATTAAACGCTCAGGTAAAACAGAGTGCACCTAAATCTTCCTCTGACCTCCTTTTCTCCCCCTTTCCCCCCAGAATCCTTTGCTTTCGTTTCTCACCAGCTCGCGCACTCCATATTCCTTCTCCACCTTCTTTCTCAGCTGCTTAAAGCACTCCTCCATGCGGTCATGGAAAGGTCGAAGGTCATCAGTCACCCTCTTTCCGTGCATGGCCACTCCTGCTCCTAGTAAAGGAATCTGCAAAAGGTTGAAGATTTGGCTGATCAATGACCAAATGTTCACTAAAATATACAACTGGATCCCTCAATGTGAAAATAATTCCCAGCTTAAGCACGATGCTCCCAAAGTCACACATGGCTGGTAGATGGATCCCTTGGCAAGTTTTATCACTGGTGCCCCATGCACTCCTGCATGCTACTACTGATACTATAATATACACAAACGATGGGGGTAAATAAATAAAATTATTCATGGTTTAAAATAGTATAATAGTGCAATAAATAGTGCAATAACATTATTATGTAATTTTAAAACGTAAATAAATATTTAGAAATACTACTACTAGTATTACTACTACCTACTACTACTACTATTAATATTATAATAAAAATATCTGAAATGACAGACATTCCTTCAGGCACAGTTAGATACATCGTTTACACAACATAACCAAATAAAGATGTAGGACCATAAACAAATTAAGGACCTGGAGATGTTACAGTTAACGTAAATATTAATCATTATACGTCTATTTCCTTGATCACGTTAAATATGACTGCATCAATCTTGATACCATAATGGAAGAATAGTTTGAGCAAAAACTTTTAATAGAAGATTATTTTTGTACTGAAAATACAAACTATAACATTTTTTTTCATAGTACAGACATTCCTCTACTTAGAAACGAGTAACATTCCAAACGCCCGTTCGTAACTTAAAATGTTCCTCAAGTACTAAGAACTAGGAGTATGCACATCATGCTGCTGCGTGCCGGGAGTAGCGGCCAGAAGTCCTACGCGCAGAAAAAAAACTGATGTTGCAGACAGGAAACGGGAGCCCAATGAACACAGTTTGGACTTACAGTCCTTTTCATTCATATGTCTGAAAGTTCGTAAGCTGAAAATTCATAAGTAGAGGAGCGTCTGTATTGCGATATTATATATTTAATTAATGGTTAATGGGCCAGCCCCTCAGAGGAGGTGCAGTACTTCGAGGGGCACCGGCATAACCAGCCATTAATAAAGGCAACCTTTGAAGCTTTCGGGTTTCAGGCACTCAGGCTCCTCCTATACCCGCCAATTAAACTCTCCCATGCCTGTTCGCTTGCCGATTATGTGATTACACCCCACCCCACACACACACACACACACACACACACACACACACACACACACACACCTGCCAGGCGATGAGATCTTTGAGGCGAATTAGCTTATCTTTGTCCTCATGATGCTGCTGAACATATTCTTCTGTGAAAAAGGCCTAAAAATAGGCAAAAGAAATAGCAAATTAGAGCAAAGACAAAGTATTAATCAATAAGACCAGCAGAGCAAAACGGCGCTGGTGCAAAAAACATTTGAGAAGATAATCGCACAACAGAAATGGGCCTAAGTAAGGCGAAACTCACAATAACATCTATGAGTATGCACTTTATTCACACTATATCAAGTGATTTTGCAATTAAACAATTTAAATATAGCATCATTCCGTGTAACGTCTGACTGCATATATAGCTGAGGTCCTATAAGGTTAAAATAGATGTGAGCAGCTACTGTGCACCATGTGTAGCTGGTGGATACACTGCCACCTGTAAAATATCTAAGTTACGGTACCCATAATACTCGATAGTGATAATAAACGTCAATGTTATGCATTTATGTATTTAGTTCACTTCACCCTTTATCGTAACTTTAATGTGTGCTCTCTTATACGGAAAAGGTTATTTTGTTTCATCTTGCAGTACAAGCACAGTATAGGTGCAGTTTACCGTATAGGTTTGTACACAGCAGGGGTCCTGGAGAGTTACCGTCCAGTAGGTCTTCTGTCCCACTTGGCTTCTGATGAGCCACACATGCTCCTGGTATTTACCTGAGAACAGGTGTGGCTCATCAGAAGCCGGGTAGGATAGAAAACCTACTGGACGGTAGCTCTCCAGGACCAGAGTTGGAAAACCCTGGTATACAGTGTATATGATGTTTGTATAGCGTACCAGTCACTTAACTTCCTATTGGACAGAACGTAGCCTGCATGCTAAGTGATATTTACTTGTGGTTTTACCCCTCCATACATTCATCCACCCCACCCAACCCCCCTACTTTCCAATCACTTATGCGCTGCTGGTTTATTGTTTTAATAATCTGGCATCTATTTATTTTAATTATTTATCTATATCTTTGATATTCATGGCAGAGAAACAAAACACAATTCTGTTTTGTACATAGAAGCAGACTAATAAACTCTTGAGTCTCGTCCTGTTTCATCTGAAATCAACCCTACAGCTGTGATCTTACCACAACAGAAGCCCTAAACCCCACGTCTTCTGAGACTTTACCAGCCCAGTTTGCCTCGAGCACCTTACCGAACAAACAGGTGTAGTGCAGCAGAACAAAATGTCTTGAGCTTGGTTAATTTTAACAGAATAGAATAGAACAGAATAGAATAGAATAGAGTAGAATAGAATAGAGGTACTGTATAGATTACTGTACTGTAAATTGATGATATTTGTCATTTTGACATTTTTTTTTTTCGTAAATTAGTTTCTGGTGCAGAAACAACACTGAAGTGACTTCAAAGAATTTGGTTCAGGTAAGAAAAGTCAAAATTTAATCTAGGTTTGGACTCCAGATGCCTACAGCCTGTATATTGACTGGGAATTAGATGTCAAAATCTAGAGTTCAGTTGAAACAATGAAGTTTTCCATTTCTATAGCCAGGGGTGCACTAGCTATCTGGTATACCAGACACACACACACACACACACACACACACAAAAACACACAGGTTTGTAATTATATATTTGTGGGGACTCTCCATTCATTTCTATGGGGAAAACTCTAATCCAATATGGCAACCTTAACCATAAGTAACCAAACAAACCGTAACTTAGATATTTTACATGTGGCAGTGTATCCACCAGCTACACATGGTGCACAGTAGCTGCTCACATCTATTTTGGCATTTTTATTTTTTTGATTGCATTCATAGATCTTTGTAGGGACCTGAGAAATTGTCTCCACAATGTCAAACACACACACACACACACACACACCACCCCCACTCAGCAATACTTACTGTGGGGGACCTCAAAGTCTATATTTTAAACTGAACTGAATTTTAATGACAGACCAGCCCGTCTATAATCTATCTTGCTAGCCAATACTACGTGACCTTGAGAAATCCTGCATGGGGAAGAAATCTGTGACCCCCATGGGTATGTGACAGCATGTGGGACTGTAAGCAGGAAGGATAAATGGCGTATGTGTCTCACAACAACAATGGTGAGCAAGGAAAGCCTAACTGAACGAAACAGAAATGCCCAAACACCAAGAACAGAGGCCCGAGGCCCGAGGCCCGAGGCACACCCTGGACGGGATGCCAGTCCATCAGAAGCCATGTACACACACCATGGTAAATTTAGGGATGTCATTTAGCCAAAATCTCTTTGGACTGCATGAGGAATTCCACACAACTTGGGCAGCTCATGCACACTTTTACTACCAAGCCAAGGCAGACGATTCAAACCTCTGACTTGGACGTATGAGGCAGTGGTGCAACTCGGTGAACAACCGTGCATCGTCAAAACAGAAAAACAAAACACTCCCACCACCCGCAGCAGAATGGCCAAAAGTGCATGTACAGAGACATACCTACCTTCTCATACTTGGCAAATCCACCCATGACCGCAGGGTCAACAATACCATTAAGCAACATGGACAGGGGGTTGATGGGAAGAACTTCATCGCCCTGGTACTGGTTTATCATAGTCAGGATCTTCTCATTGGTGGTTTCCATTGTCTCAATGGCATTTTCCAATGGACTGATTGTAGTCTGAGGAAAGACAAATAGGTTGTCTTGTTATTCTTCCAGGCGATGTGGACAGAATAATTTTATGCACATTACAAGGAAATTTCAATTTGACTATTTATTGACTATAATACACATGTTTTTATTCCTATCACAATTTTTATCTGCTTATCATACTTCACACAAATATATTTATTTTAGGTTAAATCAAAACAGTAACTGACCAAGAGTAAGACACGTTGATCCGTGACCAGAATGACAATATTAGTTGTAAGATCTTGGACCTTTTTATTAGATTAATGAGAAGCAACAAAGAGACAGGCAAACAAGCATCGGTACTGACATGTGATATGGAAGTGGCCTCAAACCAACGCAGAATTCCCGGGAGTTTGTAGGCCGTGTAGAAGGTGGTTCGCTCGATCCACATTGACTGCATGTGAAAGAAAGGAAACGCAACTAGGCTTACACAGTGGAGCACACATGCTAGAATTTTTCAAAAAACAGTTTTGACACTAATTATATAAGATATGAAAATACATATCTCTGAGAATACATGACCTCTAATTCTAATTCAATCCAATGCCCTGAATTCTGTCTTCTGGTTTGACAGTCAATGCATCAGAATACAGGGCAGTAAATACAATAAAGAACAGTCGATTTTTGATGCATGGTTTTCTGATAAAGCAAGGAATTCACTTATCCAGTTTATTTTTTCAGTTTATTTATTTAACACACATACTTAGTTACACTTCAAATTGCACCTTATGTACATAGCTGATTGTTTATTTTGT
>JABFEA020000002.1:2681093-2691949 GCA_019775915.2 Cyphomyrus plagiostoma | reverse complement strand
CCCCCATATCAGTGTGCCCCCCTCCTTATCTACCCTCACTGCTGCGTTCATCCTGTTAATAGCTCTCTGTCCCTTCATTGCTTGACCTTCCTGTGTCTTTGTGCCCCCCCCCCATGCGTGCGCGCATGTGCCCCCCTCCCATCCGAATCTCCTCTAACTTGCCAGGAAGGACACATTGCAGAGGGGAGTTCCGGATGTCTGGCCCAGGAAGAGTGGTGGTGTTGAGTCGCACAGCGCTGGGAAACTGGCTCATCAGCTGACTCTGGAAATCCTCCCTCCGCTCGTACTCCTTACCCCGGTGAATAAACACCTTGTTCTGGATGACACACACACACACACACACACACACAAGAATACAATTTGAAAAATATGCATGACCTTTATTTTAAAGACTGGACAATACATGGATTAAAAATGTTTATTCATTCAATGCTCGTTTTACAGTGCGGCAAAGTCTTATGACTGTCCAGGGCACTGCATTCATAAGGTCAAAAATACCATAAAAACCACCAATTTCAGTCCACGCTAGATTTATCGGCGTTGTTAAAAACACAATTACATCCACACGCACGCACACACACACACACACACACACACACACACACACACACACACACACGTTTGTATATATCTTTGTGGGGACTCACCATTGATTTCTATGGAAATAACCCTAACCCCCACAATGATAACCTTGACCCAGCAACTGAGCAAAGGAGATTAAGGGATGATGTCATCCAGGTATATAAGATTCCAGCAGGTCTGGATGCTGTTTAGCCAAATAGTAACTTTAATATTAGTTCAAATACAAGAACTCGCGGCCATAGGTGGAAATTAGCGGGAGAACGTTTTAAAAATGGATTTGAGGAAGCACTTCTTTACACAGCGTGTAGAGTATGGAATAGTCTCCCTGTCAGTGTAGTGCAAACTAAAACCCTGGGTTCCTGTAAATCTGAGCTAGACCAGATTGCAACAACTCTGACCTATTAGTTGAGTTCTCCCCACACGAGCTTCATGGGCTGAACGGCCTCCTCTGATTTATAAACTTTTCATGTTCTTATGTTTAACCGTTACTCAGCCCTAACCTTAACCATAAGTAACCAAGCAAAATACAAGACTTTTGGCATTTTTACTTTTTTGATTGCAGTCACAGATTTTTTATAAAAATCCTTGTGAGGACTGAAAAATAAATGTCAGATGCCACAAAGTCAGAAAAACAGGTTTTGGTCTCCACAATGTGTCCCCCCCCCCCCACACACACACACACAACTCTAACCCGGAGAAATGGGGGGTATCCACATCCATAGTAGCCCACAGCAAAGTAGTCTGGTTTGGGACGCAGTATCTTCATGATGTTCTCATAGAATTTCGCTTGCTGCTTCTGCAGAGAGAAGGAAACATGTATCCTTGGATGATACAGGCATCCCAGGCTCTGCAACCCAAACTGATCACAGAATGACAGAATTGTGCCAGAGGATGTCAGTCGGAGCACTACATTAAATAAAACATCACAGGAAATAAAATATCAACATACTTTTCTTGTGTTTATGGTAAAAGGAACGTTTCTGGCCTAAAGCAAATAAGTCTATGGTGGATCTTGCGCTTGTCAGAGGAAATGCAGTGCCTGTCATCGGAGTGGTGAATGCAGGAACATTCGTTCTTTTTAATTTGCCGCAGAGGGCCAGGTTTTGGTTTTGCCGAGCGAAGGGTGGATGAGTCCGTGTGGTAGCCATGGTAACCTTTATTAGCTACGGCCTGGCGCTGATGGTGGTGCGGGACAGCATGTAAGGAGTCTAATGGGAGGTATAGGGCCTTGAGACCACGTGGACGGCAGGCTTCTTTACCAGACTCTGACTCAGCATGTCGTAGTCGAAGACTTCCATTTCAAACTGCTCCGCCAGCTCCTTGCAGAGCGCGATCGCCTCCTCCCACATCTGCGCGCGGCAGATAAAGAGAGATAAATTAGCAGCAGTCGTAGGTGAGTTACGTTTCCATTGCTGACATACTTTTGAAAAGAAATGAGCCAGTGTGCATTGTGCACAATAAGACGTCTCCATGACAACAACCCCAGTGCCACCCCTCGAATTCCAGAAGTCCCAGGGCAACACAGGCACCGACAATGAAAATCTATTAAACTGTAATACAATAACAGGAAAATTGAATTACTCTGGCTTTGTACACACAACCCAACTTCAGCTCCATGTAGACCTGAACTAGTATATAATATGCCCAAAAGTTGGAATATTTATAAAGAAATATTTTGACAGACCAATAGAAATACATTTATATAACTGCACTAGTAAAACACAGGGCTGCTGCATTGTTTATTATCTTAATGCTTTGGGATCATGGGCAGAAGGATGCTGTAAAAACAAGTGCATTCTGGACCATGGGAAGCAGTTTTATTCTCTCTGTCCAATGCAGTGGTGATGCCATTTCTCCCACTGCATCTTCTACTGAGGAGGAACACACCAAAACTCTTATAAAGCAGTAATGGCTGAACCAGCTCTGCAGTACTACATGGCAATAAAAGCCCCGTTCAGTAGGTGGCGCCATGCCGACCTTGCCCTTGTCAAAGTATCCGATGATGGTGTCATAAAGGGCCTCCTTCAGCTGCCGCTGCGTCTGGTTGCTGGGGAAATCCATCTGTGGACTGCACTGCTCCTCAGACCACTGGGAAAAGTGAGGAGAGAGAGGGACATGGTGAGTTTCTGGTACTGCTTTTGTCCAGAGGTGTGTCAGGGAATGGCTGGTGCTTGGCCCTCTGGACGTGTGGGCTTCCACCTCTCTATGTGGTACACTATACTGAGGCGCTGCAAGAGGCGAGAGCTTCACACCCGCAGCCGTTTCAAACTGATACCTTCAGCAAACGGGAGTGCAGGAGCAAAGTGTAGGCGGCCTCTGTGTAGTTCTCCACATCCAGGTGAAGGTCTCTCAGCTTGTAAAGGTACCTACAAGAACAGACCCGCAGACACGGTCAGACCTGGGCAGCCACTGCTTGCGTCCGTCTGGCTCTGAATGATTTTTTGTGACAGCGCTGTTCAATGATGACCACCAGGTGTCGCCCTTTGCACAGATATATTTGCTATCCCTAACGGTTTTTTTTGACACCGTACATTTTTTGTGCTGCACAGACCTGCCTCAGAATCAGTGGTAAATACTGTTGCGATGGGAATATATTTAACTGCGTAATGCGATAACATGCTAACAGATTTATTAGTGTGTTCATCATACATTAGAGCCCCGCTTTCCTCAGTCCAGCTATTATCGTTCCTTTTTCAGTTCTTTCTCACTTTTGTCCAGATGCTTTTCCAGTCCCATTACTCAACTGCAATCTGTACATTTTTGACCTGCACCTTTTCTGATTCTTTCTCTCACTCTTCCTTCATGACCTCCTACTTCACCTTTCTCCCTCCACCCGCCCTCCCCCTCCCCTCGTGCCGCTGTCCCCTAAATCCAGCGGAAATGTTGCTATGAGACGCTCAGCTGATCCTCTGGGTTTTGCCTATGACCGGGATAATCTCCGTCCAGATTACACTGACACACGCACGGCAGTGTACACGCACATTGTCTACACACATGTGCGACAGACAAAGACAGCAAAAATGAAACATGTACATGCTTATCTTTCTTCCTGCGTTGCTCAGAAACACCTTCTTTTCCATGTCAGGCAAATAAATATTCAGAACCAAACATAATCACCTGATATACATGGCTTCTCGGTTGATGTCCTTGTAGAAATTCTGAAAAAGACCGCAGGGTTTAATAAACATCAGCCATTTCCCTTCATTCTTTATACTACACGTTTGTATGAGATCATATTAAATGCTCTTCATTGAAACCTGCAACCATTGTATGATGATGTTGGGAAGTAAAGCCTTGATCACACACGTATACCTTTCGGGTGCAGCATGCGTTCGTATGCACATCCATGTCTACACTTTGCGCGTGTGTGTGTGAGTTCATGCATCAGCGTCAGCCTATGTGTGTATGTGTGTGTGAGGGTACCTCCATGTAGGTGCAGAAGAGCCCCAGGAAATACACAGCAGGAAACCTCACCCATACTGATGTAAATATGTTCGTCCCATGTTACGTCTAATGAGGATCAGTTTGGGTGAGCGCAGAGCAAACAGGTTTAATGAGCGCTGTCAAACGCTACTCTGTATTTCCGAAAATCGGAGACAAAATCAGATACAAAAATCGGATATAAAAAAGTCCCAGAGATACAGTGATGTGAAGCTTCCAGCCGACAGCTTGACTCATTGTGAGGAAGCAAACTAACCAATACCGCTCTCTCAAAAGAGTTTCCATACTGATCGCTGACTCTCATAAGATGCTTGCAACATCATTACATGTTGCTGGACTATATTGGTAGTCATACTAGTCTGTTTAGTCACTTGTTAGAGTAAATCTGGCTGGACCACAGAATCGCAGGGCTGTTCATACTGCTCATCGGAAGCCAGGTAGGATAGAAAATCTACTAGATAGTATCTCTCCAGGACCAGAGTTGGAGACCCCTGCTGTACAGATTCTGATATGGCTAGCACAGTGGAAGTAGTTGTTCTGTTCATGTCTCCAGCTCCGACAGCACAAACTGACCTGCCAGGTACTTATTCGGGCAAAGGCCTGCATCATAGAGAGCCAGAGGATAAGGGATAACAGATTCTCTGGCAGAGAGAACTGTGGGCAAAAGTTCACACCACTGACAGTAACTGTTCATAACGAGAAGCTGTTGGGCAGGAAACCAGAAGAAAGACAGTGTGATGAGCCAAGCCAGGAGGTAGGGCAATGGAGAGCAGGCAACTCCAGTAGTTGTTCAGTTACCCTCATGGGAGTTTTACTTACACAAACATGCTCTGAGAGCAGAAGGAAAAATTATTGATTCAGAGAGATAACAAATCACATTGTAACTCGAGGAGGCAGAACTGACCAATCAGCTGTCTTGGTCCACCTCCCCGATTAGTCTGAACTCACCTCTTCTACAATCTGATTGGTTATCATTTTTCCCCTATGCCCTCAGCACATTTTTATGTAAGTAAAACTCCTTCGAGCTTCAATTACTGAGCCCAAGTCATGAAGGGTACATTTCCCACTGCATTCTACAGATGTAAAAAAGCCTTAAAGATCATAAGATAAATGGTGTTCAATTAAACCTGTGTTCAGTGTAGGATCCTATCTGGAAAACAACACAAGTTTATTAGGCACTGGATACCCAAAGATCTATACTGCGTTACAGCTGACACTTATTCATTATTTGGGTTAAAGGGCCCTGAGATTTAGTTGTACTGTTCTTTTGTACAGAGTAATGTTTATAATTATGTGTTGATCCGCTGCAAGCAACACAACGTTTCAAGGGAAGTGTACACATAGTCTATTGAGGTTTTAGGGGATGATTAATGCTCAGAAGTGGTGTCATGACTCAGACGTCAGACTGCACGGTCAATAACTGCACGGAGGACCATGCAGAGACGGCGAGCCCTCGGCCGGGGAAGTCGCCCCACCAGGAGATTGACGGTGCAGCTCATGCGATTGTTGCGGCTCTCGTCGCTCATGACCGCCCTGTAATCCAGCAGCCGCTCCAGTAGGCCCTTCACCAGCATCACAAAGTGCTGCACCTGAGCCAGCAGTTGGGGGTAATGCGTGGCACACTCCAGCAGACTTATGTGGGGGGGGGAGAGAGAGAAAGGAAGGAGGAGTCACGCAAAGTCTCTAGCATATGCCTTGTTGACCTCAGAAGAAGAAGAACAGGGAATGGGTGGGACGGTAGAGCAAGGGAGTCGGGCGTCACAGGCTCACATAGTCTGCAGGAGCTCCATGTACCGCTCATCACCTCCACCACCCTCCACCTCGTGGTCCAACTTCAGGATGATCTCGTTCTCAAACTGCAACACCAAAAGAGCAGAAGCTATGTAGGAACATTTGTAGGCTGCATGCTAATTGGTTGTATGGAGTGTAACTATAGTACGGCCTTAAACATTCATTAATCTTCAGCATACTTATAAAATACTGGGTTGCAGATGAACAGGGTTACATTTATACTTGTTTGGCAGCTGCTTTTGTCCGAGGCAATGTACAAGTAAGGCAGATAAAACATCAGAAGCATGCAGCTGTCCAGGAGCCAAGAGCTGCTATGCTCTGCTTCCAGTGAGTGACCAGTAACAAGTGAAACACAGCTGTGGGAACAAGATACACTGCTTCACATCAGAGCCACCATACAAACAAATATCACCCAAGAAAGAATTTAGCAAGAACTGAGACTCAATGCAATATATAAAAAAAACTCATATGAACAACATGCAATAATTTTGGCTTATTAAACAGTGCACAACGTATATAGCCTGGTGAATTTGGTATATCGCGGTTGTTTGGCATATTCTCTATAGTGCATGTATAATGTGCACACTCTATAGTGTATATATAGTCTGTACATACTACGGTGTATGTACAGTCTATAATCCATGTATAGTCTGTACAATTCATAATTTATGTATAACATTCATGCACTGATGGTGGTGTACATTATGTCTTGTGTGTGGCGTGTGTACTATTCAATATGCACTGTAGATATTATGTAGAGTGTGTCTTTGTATGTGTAGGGCGTTTAAAGCGATTCTTGATTGTGGGTTGTCATGTTACCTTTTTGAAATGGTTGGACCGGCTGTGTTCACACAGCATCATATCAAAGAAAATGGGGATGGTGGCTCTCCTCAGCTCCTCCTCGGGAATCAGGGTCATCTCCAAAATGGGTCCCACCATGCCGGGGATGAAGCAGATCTTATTGTTCCCTGCCGAAGGCACAGGCACCGTCACCCAGTAATCAGACCCCTATTCTTATTCATTCCGCACATGTGCTCTTGCATTATGTGCCGAGTCCTATTATCTCGGATGCTGACCGAGTTTGTACCACATGTCCCGGATAGCGAAGCCAATCAACCTTCTCATGTCCCCATACCTGAAATGAAAAGAGAGGAAGAGAGGGATACGAGTGTCAGAACAGATGCCAGAGGATCGCACTGCACCCCCAGACCTCTTAGTATGCAATCTTTCATAGTATTTCTCACAATGTTTCTTTATTGAACATACTACTCTGGCACTGGCAGTTCCTAGGTTACGAGCAAGACCCGTTCCCAAGTCTTAAAGTCAAATTTGTACATAAGTCGTATATATAAAAATATATAACATAAAAGTTAGTACATACAATACTGTCGTGTACCTGAAACTGACAGACTGCTGACAAAGCAGCGCAATGTCTTCATGAGCGTTACAAAGTAGCCAATCATTGTACTTTACCCAATTTTTAATTTTACGTAAGTATGAGTCTGAGGTTCTGGAGACTGCCTGCAATTCCTTTCCGCTTTACGGAAGATGTATTTACAGTGGGGAAAGCTCTGCATTGTTAGTGCAACTGGATATACCACTTATTACAAAGGTACAGACGAATTCCTGTCGCTGGGGGGGTGTAAAATTCCCCGTCCTTATTACTGGTGGCAATTGGCGGTATATCTCTAGCATATTCTTGATAGGAATATAGATGGATAGTATGAAGGGACATTCACTTTGACAGGATCTTGTTCCTCTTGGTGGGTGAGAAGTGCTGCAGCTGCAGGGACTCCTGGGTAATGAAGGCCACAGCCAAATGGAAGTAGTTGTTCCATAACTGCAGAAAGAGGAACCGATACAGACACAGTGTGACAAAGAGGCTCACAACCAAACTCAGCTTCATTTATTTACTCATTGTCCAGCGTTGCAGTTTAGGGAAGAGTAAGAAACCAGAAATCTAACCTGCACTTCGAAATTTTTGTTGTCCAGGAATTTACGGTTCATGGTGTCGGCATAGGTGTTTATAGCCCGGAGGAAAACTCTGAGAAGGTGAAGAGAATAAGGAAAAGCAGAGGTTAGCACAAGGAGCAAGGCAAGGATGAACGGGAGCACTGCTTTGGTAACACATACACACTTCTGTCCGACTTATATGACGTCTTGGGGGAAGCTGCCCAGCTAATTGGCCTCAGAGATTTTTTTTCTACTTTAACTACAATTGTCGCCATTGTCTTCTACTTTTACTCAGGAATAATTTAACTGTTGTTAATCTGTTTTGTAATTATTGGTTAAGCACTTTGGGGTTGATTGAAGAAACTGAATTACAATGAATTATATTGAATTGAGGTGTAGGTCTAAGATTGGGTGGCACAGTGGCTTGTTGGGTAGCAATGTTGCCTCCTAATGCTAGGACTGGTGGTTTGAATCGGGGGGGGTGGGGGGTCTGCATGTTCTACCTGTGTCACATGAGGTTTCTTCTGGGTACTCTGGTTTTCTCTCACAGCCCCAAAAACATGTAGTCGGGCTATCTGGCATCTGTAAATTGCCCACTATAGTTTGTCAGTGTGTGTATGTCAGCTGGAATCACGTCCAGTGTGCACCCAAGCCCTGTGCCCAGTGTTGCCCAGCATTAGCTGCAGGTCCCCCAGTGATGCTGGCAAGGATAACCAGTTATAAAGCGGATGTGAGGGTCTAAGATGGTTTCACTTGATCAGATTTGGTACAGCAGTAGGCTGACTGACGCTCCATATTAGGAATGATCTCTCCCAGCTTCGGTTTGCAGTCTCTCATAAAGGCCGAGCAGTGGAGACAAGCCGGGATATGTCTGAACACGCAGCGGCACAACACACCGCCATGTTTATTGCCGTGCGTCTGTGTTTTAATTCTGCAGGAAGCTTGTTTATCTCTAAAATGCCAACAGCTGGCACGCAGCGTGAAATGTGGCCCCTTTACGTGAGATGTTTAAATGAGATTGCCGCTACAGGTAACTTTGATCACTGCACAAGCCAGCGGATGTATTATGAAAACATGATACTTGGAGAGTCTTTCTGATGATAACTGAAACACAGACCAATTTGTTCACTAGCCTCTTTATGAGTCCATTTCTCTCCCCACCACGGGTGGTTATCTTTGACTGATCCCTGCCCTGTACCCTTCCCTGCACATGAAAGCAGCCCCCGCCAACACAAATCACCGCTCCTTTTTCAACCACTCTACTTTTTTGCAGTATTCCCCATAGTGTCAAATTTCTGCTGTCCCAAACTGGATCCATCATCTTTTTAAAACTCGTCTTGTTATTATCATAATTTTTTACATTCCCAGGCACCGGGTTCTCATCCCGGGTTCTCATCCCGGGTTCTCAGCGGCAGAACAAATCTGATGGCAAGGTGAAGAGGGGGAGGGGTTTTGACCCCAAGGACGAGAATATCTTGGGTGGACATTTGATCCACATGATACACCCATAGGTATGCCCTTGGCTAGTTGGATAATCTTTTTTTTTTTATTATTTTTTTAAGCATTTTTGGGTTATTCTTGGGAGGGGGGGCATATGCAGCGGATTCCAGCTGTGTTGCCCACACTACTCCTCTTGATCCTGGTTGTCTTTGCAGTCCCACACTTCAGGCCTTTTTCCCCTAATACTGTTCCTTCCTTTAACCTCACACCACCTCTGTCCTCCCCCCATCCGTCGCCTGGTACCTGACAGGAATCATGTTCACCGATGTCACAACCGGCCAACAGGGCCGAACCCATCTGCTGCCTCTGGGTAGCTGCAGTCAGCATGGACTTGTTAGCCTGTCTACTCTCAGGCACAAACCATTAAAGTTGTGCTAGGTAACCTCTAGAGAGCATCCTGGGGAGAGAGCTGTTCAAGACACTGCCTTGAGCTGTTTGAAACGAGAGCACAATTGCATCTGAAAAAAAAGTGTTTTTTTTTTCCAATTTAATTGTCACTTTTTCACTTTGCATAAGTCTGAGACGACCGTAACATTGACAACAGTGAGTGAGACCATGTGTTCTGTGGTGCAGAGCTAATGTTGAGAGAACCTGGGCATACTTAATACCACATGCTCATGGCTCTTCTTCACCCGGATGATAAGATCTTGTCTGACAAACTCGCTACCGGCACTTCTGTTATCAGCAGAGCAGGAGTGACGCAAGTTCCTGTTGGCCAGCTTGTTAGTTTTAAAACCATCGGTCCATCTTCGGTACCTGAGACGCCACAACGCCACCCGGTGGACCAATGTGTCATGACACTTGATCTGATGACATTCTGGCTTGTTTCAACACGTTTGCCTTTTTTGAAGAAGCGATCATATCCCGCGCTACCCAGGTCACCCTGCCTGGTGATGAGGGACGAGAGGAATTACGGCCTTGTTCTGAGTCAGCTGACTGTCTGCACGTGGATACTCACTCCAAGGCTACCCTTGGCTAATGACCTTGCATTCCCAATCATGAAGACCTGGTAGCAATTTTAAAATAGATAGGGGTTCACACAGGGAATTCATCCTCACCTGTTCTGCACCATTATCATAGCCATCCAGTCAGAAGGATAGACATGCTTTCCAATGAGATCCTTAAACAGCAGGAAGGTCTCCATAAGGAAGTCCTGAAATGATAGACATTGCTGTCACTGCTTGCCTGCCAGCTGCATTCCCCGCAGTGTCTCGGTATATTTATCTTCACGGCTATTTGTCCTGGCCGTGTATGGGTGTGCGAGTCGAAGTGCGCGGGCCCGCGTGTGCATTCCGAGCGCAGGTCCACGTCTCACCACCAACTCCGAGCTTCCTGAGAACGTCTCAATGTAGCGTGCATAGTGGCGGTCATCCATCTGACTGAGGATCGCTGTCATGCAGGCTACCACCCGAGACTGAAAAAGAGAAAGAGAGAAACAAAGGGAGAGAGAATGAAGAAGTGCGGGGGGGGGGGGGGGGGCCCCGCCTAGCGGCGCTGGATTAACCCCGGGGCCCGGCCGGGGGGGGGCCCCGGGGTGGGGCGGGGACGGGGGGGGGATGTAGGGGGGGGGGGGGGGGTGGAGCGCAGGG
>JABFEA020000002.1:2663487-2674526 GCA_019775915.2 Cyphomyrus plagiostoma | reverse complement strand
TGGAGCCACTTCTCAGCCTTGCTAGTCCTCCCTGGTGGCATATATTAGTAGCATGGCTTTTGTGTTCTGCTGCAGATGTTACGTCTACAATGTTTTTTTTTTTAAAAAAAAGGTCGCACTTTGCTTCAGGACGATTTTATTAGAAATCTTCACCCGAGACAGGCGCGTTTTGGCGTAACGCCTTCCTCGGTGTGCCACTATCTGCAGACATGGTCATACGCCGAAACGTGTCTGTGTTGTGTGAGGATTTCTAATAAAATCGTATTGGAGCAAAGTGCGACCTTTTTTTCATATATTTGATTGGTTCTCTCATTCTGACAATTGTGCTGTGTTACTCGGACTGAACCCCGTTTTTCTGTACCAAGTGAATAATGTACTTTGCAAGCCGTCCTTCGGTTAGGATTATAGGCTATAGAAGTTTATGATAATGGACAGGCTAAGCCCAGTGGCTAAACACAGAGCTCGTATCACTGTTACACTTGAGATTATTGCTAGCATGGACAGTATTTATGTTAAGTAATACTCTGTGTTGTCTTTGATTGTATAGTACTCCATGGTGGGTACCGTAGTACTCTTCGACTAAGGCCAGGGGTTTGAATTTTAGTATAATTTAGTATAATATTTCACTATTTCATTACTTGATGAGTCTGCCCCCTCACCACAGCACCTCCTTGCTGCCATGCTGAGCAAACCCCCCCCCCCCACAGAGAGGTGCCCCCCCTGACTTACCACGTCCGTCCTGCTCAGCACCTCCAGGATGTTGCTCAGCAGCTCCACGCTGCTCTGCCGCCCGTCCCCCTCTTTGACTTGCTCCTGCATCCTGCTCATTAGGGTTCCGCTCAGCTCCCGGAGCATCATGGGTAGAAGTACGTCTCTGCACTCTGCGGGCCGCAGCCGCGCCGTGATGTGGGGGGGGGTTCATGCAGGAACAGCGAACGGTACATTCAGCACTCAGGCTAACTTACAAATGTATGATTTATATAATCGATTACTGAGTTATAAAACAACATCAAGAAAAGGAAAATATATACAGACACTCCCTGAGTTACAATGCCCCGTGTTACAATATTTCGACTTTACAATGGGCAAATGTTTTTCACTTTGAATACATTATTCAATAAATTGCGCGAGATATTCCATATAAAATAGGTTTTGTGCTAATGATCTTGCCTAGTTGTAGGCTCACGTAAGTGTTTTAAACATGTTTAAGCTAGGCTAGGCTATGATGATTGTTAGGTTAGATGTACTGTATTAAAACACATCTTTGTCTTACGAGATTTTCACTTTACGGTAAGTTTATTGGAACGCAACCCCATTGTAACCCGGCGAGAGGATGTATATACATATTATCTCCATCAGTTATTATGCATAAGGAACCCTTCAATAAAAGTATGTCATGCCACAGTATGTATGTATGTACGGCCGCAGTGTCTGCAGGTTTTTGGGTTAGCGTTCTGTTAGCACCTGAACTATAGCCAGAGGACATAGTGAATTCACATCCTGCCCTAGTAACAGCTGTAAGGAATTAATAGAGGTGAACTGCTGCACAGCCCTATGACAGCCCACTGCTGCTTGATGTGGATATTTTGAACCAGACATGCACAGCACAGAACAGCAAGGGCAACCAAAAGCACAGCCAAAAGCCACGGCACATTACTCCATGGTAAGGAGGAGCATTAACGAACTGCAACAGCACCCCGTGTCCCAGCCATGACAGCTTAGTGCAGCGAAAGAATTTGGAATTAATATGTAAATTGCTGTGCTACTGATTCAGGGCCAAAGTCAAATATAGCGCATACTGACATTAAGGAAAGCCATGCAATATATTGCCCAAATAAATGTAAATTTGTCTTGTATATTCAGCGGCAAAATTTTTATCTTGCAATTGATCTCTGTCAGGTGATTTAAACCACCACTGGATTAAAATGATCCTTTACCAAGAAATGTATTGGAGGAATAAAATGCAAGGTAGAGCAAAATAATCAGGGACCCAATACAACAAAGCCATCAAGTACACCGAACGACACAGTGAAACACAGTACAACACGGTGAAATACAGCACAACACAATACAGCACAGTGAAACACAGTACAACACTATATAGCACAGTGAAAAGCAGTACAACACAATATAGCACAGTAAAACACAGTACAACTCGATACAACACAGTGAAACACAGTACAATGTTGTGAAACACAGCAAAGCACATAATAATGGCATAATGTATCCATGAAACATTGTGTGACACAGTACTGCACAGTCAATCACAATGTGGCACAACTCGGAGCAGCCCAGCAAAGAGATCCCTGTGAATTCAAAAAGCGATGCAGTGGAAAATGCTAGGGGCACGGGAAGAACTCCGAGGAGAGAGAGGACGTTGAACCTTGTTAAATGAGAGAGATTGTTGATCCTTGTTAAGTGGGCGCAAGCGATGTTCCAAAAAGGGAACAAGAGCTCACCACTGTGCCGCCTGCGGGAGAAGGCCTGTGGTTCTCCTGCTCGTCTCCCAGTGAAGAACAAGCCCTGTACCCTGAGCGTTTGTGTTGCAGGTCGCAGTGTTTTAATGAGCATCCGGAAAAACACACGCCCTTACCCGGCCAAGCCATAGCAAGGTGGGCTGTCTGGCTGAAAAGCGTCTGGGATGACAGCTCCGGCAGCGTTTATTTCTTATACGAGAATGTGGGTGTTTTTTTGTATGTGGCACCATTTTAATCCAAATGCCGCCGCATATAATTAATCAAGGACCCCGAGCTGAGGTCCTTGACCCATGTAAGTGGTGTCTAAGTGATGCGGCCGCTTTCTCCAGCTCACGCGGCATATTTGCACGCACTGCTCTCCGTGAGATGATGTCATAACTACGAGCCAATCAAAATCACACGTTAATAAATCCGTAAGTCCGTTCTGGCTTGGCGCTTACTTGCAGCAGGTGTCTATGGAGGGTAGTTCATATGCCGGATTTGTTCCGATCCATTTGCCGAGCCTAATTTGTCCTATTATTAGTTAATCATATG
Organism: Cyphomyrus plagiostoma; assembly: GCA_019775915.2. Classification (NCBI taxonomy): domain Eukaryota; kingdom Metazoa; phylum Chordata; class Actinopteri; order Osteoglossiformes; family Mormyridae; genus Cyphomyrus; species Cyphomyrus plagiostoma. The sequence goes on along the minus strand of JABFEA020000002.1, from coordinate 2,671,515 downwards.
TTCTATTAATACTGATGCCGTTCTCCAAAACCACTGAAGTAAAAATAAAGTATTCATAAAGGGAAAAGGGTGCGAAGAGCTGCGATTGCCTGTATCACTGTGGGGAAAAATAAAGATACTGAACTGCATCCATCCATGCATACAGCCTGGATGGAAAGGCAGTCATCACAGAGGTGCAAGAGTTTGGCCTGTGGGGAAAAAAAGCAAAGTGGCCTGTAGAGAATTCACAGGAAGATTGGTACATCATGCAAACGGCACTCTGGGGGCAGATTCAAACCAGGAACTGTCACAACCTGAGACAACAACATTATCCGTTAGGATATGCTAGCTTCTCTAATGTGGGCAACGTGCAAAGGATTTTGCTAAGCCTGAACTGCAGGGATGCCCCGTATATTCATGTCCCAAGTGGCCCAAGTCCCCGTTTTTAATGATCACTCAAAATCTTGCAAGCCCCGCCCCCTTGCCGATTGTGAAAATTTAAGGCGGATGCCCACACCCACCCACCAGACAAAACGTACCAAAACGCCACCTTTCCAAACACCCACACCCCTACAAGTCCACTGCATCACTACCACAGATCGCTCGTACAAGTGGATGGAAAGTGTATTGTAAAGCTGCTTCACAGACGACGTAAAAATGTAAATTATGCTGTGCCAAACAGCGCAAATCATATAGAAGAACTTATGAGAGTGAAACACGGGTGTGTGCCAGCGCTCTGGGTGGGACGGGCCTGGAGCGTGGGGCTCCCCTGTCGTCTGAGAGGGAGCCGGGCTGAGTGACAGCGGCAGTTAAGTGTTTTATTAATGCGCCGCTCCAAAGACTAATCATGCTGTCGCCAGGCCAGACATGCTGTCGTCTCAAACAGAGCCCTGGCCAATTACTGAGCCCTGTTTCTGAGTCCTGAAGCATCCGCAGGTGGCGCTGGAGATGCGGGTTTGATGAATGGGTCGCCGCGCAGTAGCAGCGTCCATAAGAACCTCGATACCTAACCCTTATTTCCATAAGGACAAACCCAATCCATTATTATTTGTCCTGTATGCAGTTGCCTCTGAAATACTCAATCCTTCTTAAATGTCAATTGTTTTTTTTTTTTTTATCAAGTTTTATCATGGAAAGTGGAGACCAGAGGCTGTTTATTAATCAAATGAGGTAGCTGTGCTGGTAAAGTATTTCATTTTAACTTAATCTCTGAAATGTTACCCTCCTTGTTGGCCTCACATAATGAAATTTTAATGCTAATTTTGTCCACTAGTCAAGCTACACGTTGGCTTTTAATGTATGAAGAGAAGCACAGCAGTTTTGAATAAAAAAAAATATATATAATATATTTTAAAATGTATTTTAAGAAAATTAAATCATTACCTTGTTTCCGGAAAAGTTTGCTGCCCACGATCTCTGTCATTGAGGTCACTTTCTGCTTCTGTAACTTGTCTGGAGGAATGCAGGTGTAGAAGTCATACAGGAGCTGACTGCGGGGGTGGAGGGGCGGAGAAATCAGAATCAACAAATCTGCCATAGAAAAGGGCGTCGTATTCAAATCGCTTGTGGTGGTAAAGGACAGCGGGGAATCACTTAGAGGCAGTGCCCAGGTTAAGAGCGACATCCAAAGCTGTGCGTGCCCTCGTTATTACAAACCATTGTATTTAACCTGAATTTTCAATATAAAAGGCTTTATGGTTCTTTGTTTTATAAATTTTTGTCCATAAGTTGGACTTTCTTAAACCGGGGACTGCCTGCAAATGACAAGTTGTACAAAATGCTTTAGAAATATCGGATAAGGGCTTGACTGGAGGTTAATGGTATGCAGGGTTCATGCAGGGTTCTAACACTGAACTCCTGCGTGAGAAGCAGCACTTCTCTAATCCCTATTCAGGCATCATGCATCGGCTTATGTTCTCTGACACATATTCAGATAAAACCCTTTCATTAGCGCCATACTTCAATAAATGAAATAAGACTAACAAATGTGTCTCTGGGGTGGCCTGCTGAAGCCCAAAAGTCTTCAGTAACATCAAAGAACTTGTGTTTTTTTTATTATTAAGATGGGATTTAAAACTGTTTAAAGCAGCGTTTCCCAGTCTGGGCCTCAGGGACCCACCGACAGTCCACATTCTTGCCCCCCCCCCCTCCAGCTCCCCCCCCGTCTCTGTGATGCTACGTTTTTAGCACATATGCAGTAATGCTGGCTTGTTAGCACCAGTAGGTATCTGCAGATTCTTTCCTGCCTTTTAGTCACACTGTGCTAAGCCGCCCTCTCACCACTCAGTCTTCCCGTACAATATCAGAGTTTTTCAGGCCAATTAAGGTAACCCTCTGATGTCAAGGAAGTGTGTCTTGGGGAGAGTGTGGGTGAGACAGGCGCACATGGGCAGGGGTGAAACTAGGACATTTTAGGGGGTATTATAATTCATACAGAGGGCTGCCTTTATGCTTTACTTACACAAAAATGTTCTGAGGGCAGAATAAAAATGATTAGTTCAGAGATAAAACCAATCACATTGTGGAGGAGGTGGGTCCAAACGACTACAGGAAGTGGGACCAAGACATCTGATTGGTTTCACCGTCCCTGTACACACCTCAGAACATGGGCCCCTGGGCGAAAGTGCCACAGGCTACCTGCTCACATTACCTAGTTTAGGCCTATCCGCTATTGGCCACTTCAGATCTACAAGCTTCTGCATTACTCAGCAGAGCTCACTGCATGGCTTTTCCCAGAATCCTCTGTGGGTCTTTGAAAACAGGGTGTGTGTGTGTGTGTGTGTGTGTGTGTGTGTGTGTGTGTGAGGGTGGATTAACTAGCGTCTCTCATATATAAATGCCCCCAGGTTATATATGTGAACTACTTGTGCTCCCAGGATGAAAAAAAGCAGCATAAAACATCACTTGCCATAATTCCTTTGAAGATCAACGCGCACTCTAGAGAACGCGGTGCAACATTCGCACAGTTCAGCACACCATCGTTGTTCATGCCAAACTCACACGTGTGTGCCTGTCACACGTCAAGCCCCATATTGTTTACAAATACAGGCTTTTACACAACAGAACAGTGATTTAAAAAAAAAATTGGTTCCCAAGAAGAGGGTATCCCTATTCAGGCATCATGCATGAGCTCACGTACTCCTTCTCACCATGAGGCAGACAGATGAGAGTTTGGCGGGAGCCACCGCACAGCATCAGCAAGGAGCTGGGGTCAAGGGGCATGCTCAAAGGCCCAACGGCAGCTTCAGACTGCCAGCCCCAGGATTCGAACCTGCAACCCCTCAATCACACCTAATACTAACCTAATGAGCTACACACCACCTCACAAGGTAGGTAATTATACATGTGAATGTGGGTAGCCTTCACAAACTGACATGGGCATGCAATCCCGTTTCATTCCAGCTCATTACCTTAGCCGAAATGGAGCAAATAGCAGCTAATTATATGTATTATTTACACTGCGAGCGCCCAACAGCAGAGCATACCGGTTTGGCTTCAGCTGAGCCGTTATTCATGTTATTGAAGCGATCATATTGGGTCAGCTGACCTGGAGTTTCAGCCGAAAATCGGATGGCAATTAAAATACAGTCTAAATCTTCAGGAAGGGGAGCTGGATTTGTGTCCTTGGAGCACACACATATCCAGCCTTGAGAAGTCCATGGCACGGTCATATACAATATTTATAAGGAGTAGCACACAAAGATATGCAGTTGGTCGAGCTCAGCACTTAACATTTTCAAGATAATGCTTCAGGGTTGGAGGTATAAATTTGGGAATGGTCCCATTTCTGCCGATTCTGCACATTTCCCCGCCCCCCCCGCTTCCATGGCATTTCTCTGGCTGCGGCAAGTTCCTCCTGCGACCCAAAGCCAAACCAGGAAACTGGAGATTCCCAGTTAGCCTTGGTGCACAAACATGTTGGTAAACATGTGTTTTGCAGCCCCGAGGGACCAGTCCCCCCTTCACATTGTAACCTGCTTTTTGCTGGAGGTCTCCTGGGATAGGTTCCAGTTTTACGTGACCCTAATGGGAAGTTATAGAAAATGACGGGATACAGGTAAGATTGATCGTGCTCAGTAAGTAAAAGGTGAGGCTGGTTCACAAACAAATATGCAAGCTCACTGTGCTCTGCAGCCTCAGCTCGTGACCCCATTTTACAAGGACAAAGAATCCCACAATCTGTTCTTGCTGGTTTTGTATTAGAAATAAACACTGTCTTTTTGCAGGCTGTGTTTTAGCCTGAAGAAACATTATGGCCAAGAGACCAATTCCCTCGTGAACGGAATCATCAAGCTATAACTAGTCATGGTTAAGAGCAGGTTCTGAATGCTGATCCTGCACTTGTAGTTAATCTGCTATTAATGCAGCTTGTGTATCATGACTAGAGCCCACTGAAGCTGAGATGAAGAGATACGTCTGAAGTTCTGGTATAAAGGCAAGGGGGGCATCATTGTGAATTCCACTGCTTGCCTAGCATGATACCCAAAGAGGATGTTCCAGTCGCAGGAAGCTTCAAAGGCCACCGCGAAAAAGCGCCCGGCACCGTGTCAGATGTTGAAAAAAGGCAGCGTCTGTTTCGCAGCCGTGCCTGAAATGCAGCATCTCGACAAGCGCTCATTAACGGTTCGCCCGTTCCGTGTTGGGCGTCGTTATCTGACGCGACGATGTGTAGGTACCGGCTGAGGGGAGACTCTGTACAAGATCCTGACAAGAAGTTTACCAAGTCGTCTCTGGGAGGTTTGAAAATGTCTCTGACATTCAGTTCGCTGGAAAGATCCTATGACATGGGTTCTGATAACACAATCCAGTAATATCAAAAGTATGAGATTCTAGACAGAGGAATGGGCTAAGTAAGACTGTCTGGAGCATTCTGTTTTTATCAGCACTGCAGCATATCCTTGTTCACAGATATAACATTTATATTGCTTGAAGTGTAGTCTCAGGTACATGGTGAATTCATGCAAATAGGAACTTTACCTCCCTACCTGAATGACGGAAATGCTCACCTAAGCAGTTTGGCATCGAACACCATCTCCACGTCGTGCAGGACAGTGGGAACGTATTTGAGAGCCGCCACCTGGACAGACGGGGAGAAACAGCTCTAACCCAGCTGCTGTTATGCAGAATTCAAGCTTTCAGAAGCCAGTAATAATGTTTGCATCCCATGCCGCCGATGCATGCTGAGCATAAAACATGAAACGCAGGTTTTTCCTCACATCTACCAACAAGAGAGAAGGCAGAAGTTAACAGGACTGTGACTAATGCACAGGCTTGGACCAGACAGCAAACAGAAACTGGAGCTGCACTGGAACAGAACTGTACCAGACAACAAGTTCATCCTTCAGCTGGATAGGATACCAAGCGGAAAACTGCCCCAATTTGTTCCATTTAGATTCCCCTCCAAAATGGCTGTCTTCTGAACACAACTTCCAGCTTTAGACACAGACTCCAGCTCTCTGTACAGTCCCAGTATATACTGATGAGAAAAAAAAACACTACGGCCAGCCCCATGTGATACGAATAATGTTGACTATCTCATAAAAACAATGCTTGTCATTGTCTAGACTGTAAGCTTACATTTCATACTCATAGTCGACATAAAGATCTGAGTCTAAGTCTGAGAAGCGCCAAATCACAGAGTTGAGTACTCTGTGACTGTGACTCTTTATGCTCAACTGGTTGGTTGAAAGTAAATCATGGTCTGGATTTTTATTTCTTGACCTGAAATTGCCACCTCTGCCAAATCATGATCATCAAAGCATCTGCAGAACGGCTCGGCTTGCAGGGAGCTCACAGTGAGCCATGGTGAGTACCTACTGAGAGTGATCTGTGGAGGGAAAGACCACAAACCACCCATAGGGTCTTGGGCAGCCAAGACTCATAGCTGTGAGATGCAAATGAAGGTTATCCCGTTGTAGTACAAAGCAACAGATCTATCTATCTATCTATCTATCTATTCTTTAGGGAACTGCAGCCTGTACTTGGGCAGCTTCACACTTCATTTTCTATCACAGATACTAAGCACAGAACAGCATCTCAGTGCGCAGACAGGTCAGCATTGCAGCGGGCAGGGTGGGGGACTGAGCCGCGCAGGCAGGCCGCCTCAGAGATCAGGGGATTACACGGCTCCGCTTACAGCGCCGCGGCGGCCTGCCTCGGCGCGCCGCTTCCGGGGCTCTCCACACACCCAGAGATTACCGTGATCATTGTTCTCCCTAATCCCGCGGGTGCCCCTCTGACAGATCGGTGTATTAAGGAGCCAGGATCCACACCGACTCCTACGCTCATTAGGAAGCTCCATCTCCAAATGATGCATTCGAGGCACACCTGCTCCCCGATCCGGGCCAATCGCTTGAGCACGGCTCGCTTTTACTCCTTTTCCAGAGGAAAGTGATAGACGTTCGTCGTCCGGCACAGTAACCGGGAGGAGTCCGGTGTTTCTGTGCGTTCAGTGAGTGTAGGCGTCGCCTTCATTGGAATGTGTGTCAGTGTTTTATACCGACCTGCAGCAGGAGAGAGGTGGGGTGGTCGCTCTTCATCAGATGGTTGATGGACTCAAAGAGTTGTCTGAGGGAGACTTCAAACTCTGTCTGCTCTTTGCCTTCGTAGAGTCTACGGGAGAGAGTGGTACAGGTGACGACTTGTGCCTTGACGGAAATCCAGGCCTTTGAAACAGTCAGCTACTCAGGATGGCATTCATCTTCCTGGAAGCAAAGCACCGTGAGGAACAGCAGGAAACAAGTGGCTTATGATGCAAAAGACTCAGATCCCTATGAAAGCCATACCCAGGGCGAAACACGACGAGCTGAGTATGAACAAGCAAAATGTCAGACAGTCCTCTCTTCTCCCTTTGTTCTTCCACATTTGGGCTTTACATTTATATATTTAGCAAGCACTTTTGTCCAAAGTGATTCGCAGGCAAGGATCAGAGAGAACAGGCCCGGCCAGCATTCATGGAGCAATTGAGATCAAAGGCCCAGCAGTACTATGATCATTTTACTGGCCATAAATTTTGAACTCACGGCCTTCCAGATTTGGGCACAGACCCCTATCCCACTGCACCACCCCATCTCACTGTGACAGCAGCTAACAACATGTCAGGCTTAATGACTCGGCGTGGTGGCTATAGCTCAGTTCTGATATTTAAATCCCAGTGCTAGCTGGGATGTAGCCCTAATTCTTGATATGGGCCTAATTCCTGGGGTAGCCTTAAACCCTTGGCCTACTTCAGTTGTTGCACACTCTAATGTTGCTCTTATCACTAGTATACCAATTGTTGCACACTCTAATGTTGCTCTTATTGCTAATGCACCAATTGTTGTGCACTCCAATGTTGCCCTTATAGCTAGTATACTTCACATATTATGATGTCCAGTGTTCTCCGAGCCTGGGTGCAATCCAGAAGTTATAATTTTCCCAGTGCACCTCCTACTGTTTCTCTTGCAGTCTTTGCTTACTGGACGGCACCAAGCCTGTTCATTATGCTTGCTTAGCCTCACACGGCCATTTGCCACATCAGTCGCTGTCTAGCTGTTCAGGTATATTATACCTTTGTGCCACAGACCATCTGAAACTAAATAACCGAGTCATATAGAAGAGCCAGATAAAGAGAAGGTTGGAGTAGTCGCTCGATATGACTGGGCTCGCTCTGCCTCGCTAAAAGGTTCTGCTCTTTCGAAAGAGGGTGTTCCTCAAAAATGCTGGAAGCACAGCAACATGAAAATAGCACGTCGGGCCGTCTCAATCAAGAGGAAAGCAGACTGTTCGAATCTGTCTCAATCAAATTCCGCATTATCGCCGAGGGTGTTTATTGTTAACATCTGCAGCTCTGTACTATTCATCTGGGCGTTAATCCGTCTTAATTAACGAGGGGATGAATCATTCCTGCTTATTGGAGGAAGCAGCACCGTAATAAGCTGGTTCTGGGTTCGATATTAGGTGTCCAGGCCTGAATTTAGGGGGATGGAGGCCCCTGGGCTAAAGTCATTGTTGGGCACCGACCTACAGCATAAAACGCTGCTGTAATAATCAGAAAAAAATATGGGGGGG
>JABFEA020000002.1:2634697-2663387 GCA_019775915.2 Cyphomyrus plagiostoma | reverse complement strand
CCCCCCCCCCCCCCCCCCCCCCCCCCCCCCCCCCCCCCCCCCCCCCCCCCCCCCCCCCCCCCCCCCCCCCCGCAACTCGGGGCTCTGGGATACAGCTCAGGTTTGCCAGTGCATTAGTCCGGCCTTGTGGGTATGTCAGATATGGCAGGGATGTATATCACCATAAAAATTGAGAAAGGTGTTTCTTAAGAGGAGATATTCATGGAGTTTTGCAAAAGAGTAACATGGGAAAAAAGCATGCACAAAGTCACCCAACCTCATTATCTTTTTCTGAGCTATACAGGTTCAAGAAAAGGTCATTACAATGTCAAGCTAGTGAATAATGTTGCCTAGCTGCTCCCCTGGCCCTGACTCTGCGGACCCAGCTCTCAGCCAAAGGCTGCGTTGGTCCACGTGTTGGCCATGATTCATTGTTCATCGTCAGCCATTGTTCTACACGCCCAGCCCGGGGATGGAGCGCACTCACTGAGAATAGAGCATGCGGGAGCGCACAATGAACTTAAAGATGTACTCCAGGGCCTTGAGGGTGCGCACAATGGGCTCGCACTGTTCCCCACGGCTGGACACATCCAGGTACTTCTTCAGCACCGACATTAGCTTCCTGAGAGAGAGAGACAGAGAGAGAGAGAGAGAGAGACAGGCGACATGATGAGTTCAAGCCTGAGCAGCAACAAGGAGTGACACAGGGACAATTATCAAGTCAGACGCCCAGAAGAGAAGATTACTGGTGACGAGCTATAATTTCCTTTAGGATTTGCGACTCTGGAAGGTGCATCTCTGAAGACCATCGAGTTGTCAATAGGACGTCGGGTTGATTTTGTACCTCTGTGGAAATGTGCATTTCAGCAGAATTGAGCGTTGCTGTATAGATCCTGGAGACCTCAGATTAATGAGCTAGATTAAAGCTCCATGTTACTGTAGGGACCCTTGGAGGAAAGAGGTCCAGCCTCCAGTGTTTGTTATTGGGTGGTTTGGCCTATAATCTGTAGAAATGTGTAGTGTATTCACAGCTAACACGTGCACTGTTAACATTTAATGCTTCATAGCCCATAGGCCCACAATTAACCTGTGGCACATTAACCTGGATCGCTGTTAGTTTTTAATACACAGACTCTCCTTACTTAATGACCGAGTTCCGTTCCTCCAACTAAGTCATTAAGCAAATTGGTCGATTAGCGAAGAGCCACCCCTTACTGATATTTCAAGCATACTGTACTAGTAATAGGTTTTACGTCTTATACCATGGGGTGCGCAATAAAGTCAAATTTATAGGCAAAATACATATTCTTGGAGATTGCAAAACGCTAGTGTACTGAATACTGAGCGACCACGGGAACGAGACTGAGACTGAGAGAGGGTGATGCACAATGTTTGGCGCTGAGATGCCGTGCTGCCGCTTCCATGACCGAAGTTCTGGTATGGCACACAACAGCGACTGGCCAGAGGGCCGGGCGGTCGGTAGGTCGTTCAATGAGGAGTGTCTGTACGCAGTTTTTATGCATTTCTGATGCTTCTACTCAATCAGTTTACAGCTTTACCATTTGTGAATTGCTACAGCTTGTTTACAATTTCTATGTTCCCTCCTAAATGGTAGAATAAGGTAAACAGCACTTGACAGACCATTTGATTTAGTGAATAATGGCACGGCACCATTAATGGGCCGCAGTATTTGGAAGCCGCGCCAGATAAGGACGTAAGCAGTGTAATCTCTGTTGATGTCCTCATTTTTTATGAGAGCTTGGATATAAATGCAGTGGATTTTAAAATGATAATGATCAGCCACACGACTGACCTTAAATTCACAGGGATACTTACATAATAGGCTACTGTTTTGTTCTCGCTAAATTTTCTGGTCTTTGTTTAAGCTGAACCTACAGTCTCTTGCATTGAAATATTTTTCAAAGGCAGACGGAGAGCAAGAGAGCCATAGCAATGTAAACAGAGATTTATAAATAAGACTCTGTGATGACACTTGATAATTCCATTAACCTCTATATCCTTACTGAAATGTAAAGCCAAATATAGTACTACTTGTCAGCCAGTCTTTTTGTCATTTTGACTGCCACCTGCTGGTTTAATTTTGAAAGTGCATAATTTTGGTTCGGATGCATCCATACATGTAGAGGAATGAAATGGGTGACTGACATACAGATGTCTATACTGCTAGAATGCATGACGACACATACTTATAGGCTAGCGTTGCGCTAAAGTGTTGCTTGATGTAAGCCTCCAGTACAGTGTTGAAGTGCTGGAACTTCCTGTCAGCAATCAGGCCTATAATGTAGATCTGTTACAAGAAGGAGAAGTGAAATTACATTACATTTATGTATAAGAGGAAGAATTAATTACATCAACATGTAGCATATGCTAGTGCATACATGTGAGGGCAGTCGTGTAAATATTATTGAAACTTCTCTGCACGATGTGATAAAACATAAACAACATTATAGTTCGGCAACCAACTGAATACATGGAATGTGATGTGTAATATAAGTGGAAATTCAGTTACGACATATTCGTTTAATTTTAATACCAGTCAAACGGTCCCTGACAATTAAATTTTCTCAGGCGATTCATGACATGACACGGCGCCAGATAAGCATCTCATCCCAGACTTGGATGGAGCGGAAAAACCTTCAAACTTCAGATGACAGTCGGCAGCACAGGATGGGCGTTAACCATGCGCCCTCACTGTGGTACTGCTGCACGACTCAGCGGAGCGCGCGGAAGGCACCAACCAGGGCGTCGAACACCAGGATGTCGTAGTCGTCTGTCTGCGAGTGCTCCATCATGATGTTGAAGAGGGCATCCAGCGTGTCCTGCAGGAACTGGAAACGTCGCAGGCAGGAAGTGAGCCCATGTGCATGGAGACAACGCTAAGCGAGCAGGCATGGCTATAACACTGCCACATCTGTGTGGCAGGACAAATGAGCAGTCCATGTTCATTCCGTCCGTCAACAGTGCGACTGCATTAACAGACGGGCAGGTACACAGATCAGCTGACAGGGGAAGGAAAATTGACAGACAGCTGAAGAAATTCCTGGAAGGCAGGCAGTGGGAGGGGTCTGGGGACGGAGTTCCCGCTGTTACCCTCACCTTCACTACTTCTTCTCCATCAATCACCTTGAGCTTAAGCAAGTTGTCCTTCAGGTGCTCTGGGCATGTTCTCCATTTCAAAAGTCCCAGCAGCCCGACTATGTAGAAGCAACGACGGTCAAAAAAACATACACAAATATATATACAGATATATACAAAAGTGGCCGCAAATGCACACCCGGCATGATGAGTCTGAAGAGGCTATAACACAAATACACCATGCACATGTATCAGATGCAACATACAACTGAGAATGAGGGTCAACAGATAGGTTAGGGGTCTTGCTCGAAGACCTTTGGGCCGCAGCCCTAACCCCCAGAGCCACACACCACCTGTGAGTTTCCCGGAGCAGTGGCACGTGTACAGGTAAGGACTCACTCACCATTTTGCGTGAGCTTAGTGGAGCAGACCAGCGTAGATATGGTGAAGCTGTCCCTGGAGCTGACAGACAGAGCTCCAGCGCTACTCGGGTTCCGCATCAACGTCCCGCCCTTGTGACTCTCCCCTTGCGTACGTGTGGAGGGCAGAGACAGATACGAGGACACATCTTCCATTTTCTTGCTGTCCCCCTGTAAAGGGACAGTGTCCAGGCTAAGGATAACCCCTCCCTTTCACTGTTTTTGGGCTGGCTTGAATTGGGCCACTACCAGAAAGCAATGTTAACGTTAACAACTGACCTTGAAGACCACAAGGTCATGAAATCCATCCTGAAGCACGGTCCCGTCACCCTTCATCAGACGCACGAACGCCATGGCAAAGTTCTTCTCACTTTTGTCCTTCGCTATGGAGCAATAAAACCGTGTTTTCAGGCTACTTGACACACATTAAATAGACGCTTTCATGCAACGTGACGTGCATTTTTGAGCAGGGCTAGACATTCTGGGGAGTAATTGAGGGTTAAGGGCCTTGACTGAGAGCCAAACAGTGAAAACATTCTGCCAAAACCTGGGATTTTGGCATCCTAACTTGTTGAACCTCACACCACCTAGCTGAATGTCAGCTTGTGTTACATTCAGGAAAAACAACCATGTGGACATGGGGAAGCCAGCGGAAACTCACACTCCTGGGAGGAACGATGGCGGAACATGAAGCGAAGGTGTATCCGCTGCATGTCCTCCAAGGGGACGGCCACCTGATCGGCGGGAAGACTTATTACACGCGTGTCCCGTTCTTAACCGAGAGGAACAGGTCCAGACAGCTGTGATACAATCGACTAACTTAGAAAGCAGAAACAACAAACACTTGACATTCTACTCTTGTATGATTCTAGCACCTGAGGAAATGAACTGGAAAGGACAGGAGAACAAGCGTCCAATTATTGTTCAGCAGAAGTGAACACGTTGCCTGAGAATTGACAGTGTGACCACTTTTCTTGTAATGGATTAGTTCTCGAATAAACAATCCATTTAAGCAAATGTAAACCTGAAATGCTTCAATTAATTTAAAGTGACGACCCACCCGCTCCTTTACAAAAACTACCCAGCATCCATCTGTGATACCACCAGATGCTGAGAGTGTCGGTAGCGATGTTGTCTCCAGCAACGTCCTTTCATCCTTTTGGGAAAAACCCCTAACACCTTCTCCATCTGCCTTTCTTGTCTCTCAAGCTTCTTAATTTCATCTAGACCCCGGACCAGCAACATTTATTATTTCTCCAATCAGATTTGCTCTCTAGTGCCCTTGACTTTCTGCTCTCGCATCTCTCTCACCTTGAAGGTCTCCATCCAGCGTGGCTGCTTCACCTGGTAGTAGATGACAGATTTATATTCGCTTACAGGCCGGTCTCCCGCTCCTAGGCAGATGGAATTCTGGGACAGAGTCAAGAAGAGAACTGGGTGACCCAGAGCCCACAGAGCCACTGATGCCTTGCCCCATATCACCTCACTTCTTGGGGATGGGGGGGGGGGGGTGAGTTGATGAAGAACCCTTCAGGATCTGAGAGGCGAGACATCTTTTGCGCTTGATGGATGAGGTTTTAATCCCACATAGAGTTTACAGGGTGTGAAATATAGCAGTCGTCCATGGAAAATTAAACCAGCAAACATCGGTCCTGCATCTCATACCATCTGAGCTGCCTGTCAGTGATCTCCCCAGAAACAGTTTGACAAAAGAAGATATATGAATGGCATGCAGGGACCCTGCCTTGGGCACCCTAACTATATCTGAGTGTGCAGAAGGATTTACACTTCTGTCACAGAATAAGGCTGTACCCTCCCCTTCACAAAGGATCTATCAATGCACTTCCACAATATAATCTTGTAGAGACAATGAGAACTTTGGATTCACGCCGCTTTCACTGGTTCAACTAGCCCATCAAACCTGGAGACCATTGAATGACGTTCAATCATCTTACTGTACAATTTTTGGGGATAACGAACATTTTTAGCCAAGCTTTTTCAAAATATCCCTTATTGGTGGTTTAGCAGATTTTTTTTTCACCCTGCCTTGGTCTGGTGAGTGTTTTGCTATGAGATGCATGAGGAAAAAAAGCTGTTAAACCTTAATAAATAAACAAATTATGCAATAAATAAACCATTCCCGCACAGCATCATCTTCTGTCAAAAGATATGAAACGTGGAATGAGAGCAGAAACAAATCAGTTGCCTGACATGTCATTTCAAATGTGCTGGTCCCTGTGGGTAGTGGGATGCTTTATGGGAAAGCTAAAGGTCATCTACCCAAGGAGACTGAGATCCACTGTCACAGTATCTTATGCAAGGTACTTAATCCAAAATTCACTATCGAAATAGCCGGCTGTATAGATGAACAAAAATATGTTGTTCAGTAAAACTCCAGTAAAGCAAGGAAATGTATTGCATTACCAGTAGTGCAGTATAAGCCATCAACTATGGACCTCGTTCCCACCATTTGATCCAGTTCTACCGTATCTCTGTTAAGTATTAACACTGGCTTTGCTCTGCAGAAGCCCCTCCCCTTTCTCCATTAGCTCCACCCCTCAGGTCATCCTTCACCTTTTCGTCTCCTCCACTCACCGGCACCACCTTCCCCTCTTCGTCGCACACCCACATGATGACCTCCACGTTCTTCTGCGTGGTCTTGTTGTACTTGTCGAAGTCCCCGCAGCACAGCGTCAGATAGATGTCGTTGCGGACGTCCCCGGGCATGATGATCTCGGGGAAGCCCAGCTTTCGGGCCACCACGGTGCTGCGGTCCACCAAGTGCGGGTACTCCTTCCGAATCTGCACCATGTCCCCAACCAGGGCTTTCATGGTCACCCAAAGCCCTGGAGAGACAGCAAGAGCAATGCTTAGTGGTGAGGGTTCAGGGTGTGGGTCCAGATCAGTAGAACAAGGAAAGATCTCCTAGGAATGATAATAATAAGTTCCTTTTACAAAATGTCTCGGTCCCACGTTGACTCAAATCCAAATCTTCTGTTCTACAAAAAAATACTGATATCTTACCGGACAGCTACATGAAGACCACTTTGGTTCCCAAAACCTCTCTTCAGCGGCACCTCAGCCATTGTTACATTTCACAACCAGCTTACTAAGTTAATGAACTAAATTAGTGTTTAATTAGTCATAGGAGGTGGGGAGGTGGTCAAGTAAAAAAACACACGGGTGTGCTACATGGCTGGTGTACGTACTGGGGTGACTTTAGGAGAGGTTTCGAAACGGCCAGGTTGACACACTTTGACAGACAATATTGTAGCTTTACACCGACGTGAAGATCATCATCGCCATAGACTGCCTAAGATTCTCGTACAGTACTCCAAACATATCACTGCTCAGAACCAGAGACATTTCTATAACTGCTGTTACCTTGACCTCCACTGTCTCCTCGTGAAGCTGTCACCTTGTTGAGCAGGGAGTGTAGAAAATCATTCTCCGCCATGACACTGCAGACACATGGAGACAGGGTTCAAATAGCTACTGATTAAATATAACGAAATGCGTTTTTCGTGCTAGAAATGCATTACAGATGGGAAGCTCAACTGTGGTAATCCCATTACCTACCCCTGTTCATTAATTAACGGAGGCCCTTGAAGTGACTGGGGGCAGATGGGGGGGGGTGATAAAGAGTGAGAGGAACAGATTATTTGGAAGAGGCATATGAGGATGAGGTGGAGAATAGATGGCAGAGGAAAAGGGAGGGGGTGGAAAAAAAAATGAGCGAAGATGAGAAAGTGATACAGGAAAGTGAAGAGACAGAGCAGGAGAAATGAGGGAGAAGGGAAGAAAGAAGAATAACGCCGGGTGAAAAGAAACTGTCAGCCTTACGGGTGGAAGGGGATGAAGTACTGCTTTTCCTCATCACACTCAATCTTCCCCTTAATGATGTCGGTGATGTCCATCACTGGACACAGACACGGGCAGAAAAAATGGCGAGAAGAGATTTTGTTTAAGTGGGGAACGCAAAGGAGAGCGGGACGCGATATGGTACACAATATTTATTTATACACCTGAGCCGAGGAAGCCAGTTCTGTTAAACTGAGGACCCCTGACGGAGGACGCACCTGCCACCCCAAACGGCCTCCGCAGGCCTTGGGTACACTTCTTGTTGCTTTCCTTGAGGTCCATGCGTCCCACTCTCACGATTTGACAGATCAGGTAGATCTTCTCCCGGTTCAGATCCTTGTTCCCCAGATCCTATGGCATGTAACACACTTTACATGTCAGTCTCTCAGCTCTGAACTCTCGCTCTCTGTATCATGGTTTCCTAATTCCAGTCCTGAAGGGCCAGTGTGTAATAAACCGGCTAACTACCAGGTTTAGTAGGTGGGCCTGAGCAGGGAAATCTGCAAACTGTGTTGTGGACTAGCCCTCCAGTACCAGAATTGGGGAACCATACTCCATACATTGTTAACATTACCACTGCTTGCGTTTCAACGATCCTTCAACTATCTACATTTGGTAGTAGTCCCCATAATATTGTTTGTGCCAGTAAAGTAACATGAAACAGGGCAGGGACAGCTTGATGCCAGTGTCAGATACCATAAGAGAGCCATACTCAGTGAGAGAAGTTTGAGTAACTATCAAGAAATGGGAGCAGTTCACTTGTTTGTTAGGTGAACACAGGCCCTTGTTGATAACTTACAGTAAAGACCACCTTCAAGTTGTTCAGCATATCAATATCCTGAGGGAACCCTTTACTCCCCCAGCGCACAAGATAGCTCTCACTGAAGAGATAAACAAAGCAAGAAGTTAAAATAATGTTCCTGTAACATACATATAGGACAATGACAATACTATTATTTATGGGTTGTAAAAGAAGGCTGATGTGAATTCTTGTGAAGGACTTAGGCTTCAAAACATGCAGGAACGGGAAGAAACGTTGAGTAAAACAACAGACCCCTACTTCGAGATTTACAGGATTTTCTATGCTTTGGGATAGATATCAGGGATCCTGTCCACCAAAGTCACATGAAGGCTGTCTGTGTAAAACCAGATCCACTACCAGCACATAGGAAAAAGATAGAGAGACGTATCGGACAGTGACTCCTCCTGACCTGATGATGGCCTGCTTGTTGGGATCGTAGAGGGACATGAATAGCTCAGAATCCTCCCCGATGCGGCATACAAAGTTTCGGACGAACACATACAGACTGTGGGTGGGAGACGACTGGATCCGTGCTGATATCCCAGAATGATCTGCCTGAACATTAGACTTACGGGAGGAGGGAAACATTGCTGTTATAATAAATCTAGACATAGAAAGCAGACAGTGCTTGTTGCCTTCATCTATTCAGGGAAGAGTTATCTGCTGTACACCATCAATACATTCATTTTATCAAGAAAGAGCCCACTATTCATTTATTGCTGGTCTGAACACCTTTGAAATCCCCAAATCCAGAATGGTCTCCTAGGGAAGTTATTTTGTAGGAAAACAGATGCTATGACATAACATCAATTTCTTTTACATCAAATTCTTTGCCTTCCTCCGGGCCCAACTCACCTGGTCCTCTTTAATGCGCTCTGAAATTTTGGTAGTGGCTTCTTCATGGGCATGGAACAAGCTAATGACGTTGGCCTTGTCCGGCTCTATTATATTCCCATTCTCATCCCGGACAACGAGGTCCAATTCCAGGACCCTGGAATCAAGGAAACCTTTCAACTCCTCACAAATGAACGTTTACATATTTGTAAGTAGGGATGCACCAATATCGAAACTGGCATCGGGTATCGGGACGATACTCTTCTCATGTACTCATACTCGTACTCATAAATATTGTCTGATGCAAAGAACTGATAACACATAGTTGCAACATTACGCTAAAATTCAAGGTTGTGACATTTTGCCACATTGCAAGGTCTGTTCTGCTTAATTGTCAAGAAATGGAAAAGACAGCGTGTCATTTAACACAAGCAATTTCATGCAGCATCTAAAGACACACAACAGTGCAGAGCACACGGAGTTTGTTAATGCTAGCAGAGAAAGACCGCAACAACAAACTTTATTACCACAAAGTCATGTAATAAATTAACTAATTACAATCAATTACAAATAATTACTAATTACAATTAGATCGTAATCTGCCTGAGACATAAAGACAAAGAAAAAAAAAAACGGTTATAATGACCATCCGCTTATAGTGATCATTTTCTCCCAAACAGACGTGATCACTATAACTGGTTTCCACTGTAAATATAGGCTAAATATACTGTGTTGTTATATATTCACAATATATCGCCAAAAGTATTGGGATACCCCTCCAAAATATTAAATTCAAGCGTTCCAATCACTTCCATAGCCACAGGTGCATAAAATCAAGCGCTTAGGCATGCAGACTGCTTCTACAAACACGTGAAAGAATGGATCGCTCTCAGGAGCTCAGTGAATTCAAGCGTGGTACCGTGATAGGATGCCACTCGTGCAATAAGTCCATTCGTAAAATGTTCTCATTACTAAATATTCCAGTGTCAACTGTTAGTGGTATTAAAGCAAAGTGGAGGCAATTGGGAAAAACAGTAACTCAACTACGAAGTGATAGGCCACGTAAAATCACAGAGCGGGGACAACGCATGCTGAGGCACACAGTGTGCAGAAGTCGCCAACTGTCTGCAGAGTCAATAGTTGCAGACCTCCAAACTTCGTGCGGCTTCAGATTCGCTCAAGAACGGTGTGTAGAGAACTTCATGGAATGAGTCACCAAGTTCAATGCAAAACATCGGATGCAGTGGTGTAAAGCATGGAGACGTAAAATGGTAAATGGACTGCATTTATATAGCGCTTTTCTACAAAGCGCTTACAATTTAGGCCTCACATTCACCCATACAATCACACACCGGTGGCGGAGGCTGCCATGCAAGGTGCCAACCTGCACACCGGGAGCAATTTGGGGTTCAGTGTCTTGCTGAAGGACACTTCGATGGGGTCAGGAGTAAGCAGGGCTCGAACCAGCAACCCTCTGGTTGCCGAACGATAGCACTGCCTTCTGCGCCACCAACTTCCCCATGGACGTGTTCTCTGGAGTGACAGATCACGCTTCTCTTTCTGGAAATCTGAAGGATGAGTCTGGATTTGGTGGTTGCCAGGAGAACTATACTTGCCTGACTGCAAGTGTATACTTTAGTGGAGGGGGATTATGGTGTGGGGCTGTTTTTCAGGGGTTGCGCTTGGCCCCTTAGTTCCAGTGAAAGGAATTGTTAATGCTGCAGCATTCAAAGTTATTTTGGACAATTTCATGCTCCTAACTTTGTGGGAACAGTTTGGGGATGGACTGTGTCTGTTCCAACATGACTGCGCACCAGTGCACAAAGCAAGGTCCATAAGGACATGGATGAGCGAGTCTGCTGTGGAGGAACTTCACTGGCCTGCACAGAGCCCTGACCACAACCCAACAAAACACCTTTGGGATGAATCAGAAAGGAGACTGTGAGCCAACATCAGTGCCTGACCTCACAAATGCCCTCCTGGAAGAATGGTCAAAAATTCCCATATACACACTCCTAAACCTTGCGGACAGCCTACCCAGAAGGGTTCAAGCTGTTATAGCTGCAAAGGGTGGGCCAACTCCATATCAAAGCCTATGAATTAAGAATGGGATGTCATTGAAGTTCATGTGTGTGGAAAGGCAGGTGCCCCAATACTTTTGGCGGTATAGTGTATTAGTGTATATATACATATGTTGCATATTGTCTTACAAAGTTAAGAAAATGTTAAGGCAAGCCTGATGTTGCCTTACACATAAAAGAATGATCAGTTTCTTCCGCACAGTGAGGCAAAGCCTACAGCTAATTAATTAAACACTGGTATCGAATTGGTAATTAGTATCAGGTATCGGTATCAGGACAGAAAAAGTTGGATCGGTGCATTCCTATATGTAAGTATTATTTTGTTTTTGTTGTGCTCTCCCATGATACAGTGGGAGGCTCTTTTTAAGCTATACATTTCCAAGAATACTGATGTGAATTTGGTCTTGAAGAAGGAACAGTGGAGGAAAGGTTGGAGAATAAGGAGAGACAGATACAGTGAGAAAAAGACGGAGCATTTATGTACTTGTTTCCATAGTCGATTTTGGAGGTCACTTTCTGTTTCAGCTCCTTGAATTCATCGCTTGGCAGAGTGCCTGACAGAAGCTGGGAACGCCACTCCATCAGCTCCCACATTAAGCCCCGTACATGATTCACGCGATCTTTCTGATTAGCCTGGGAAGAGACAGCGTAATGTCATTAGTACGAACGCTGCTTTGGATTAGTTTAGAAATGCAGAGGAGGAGAAACCAATAGGCAACAAATTTTTACAAGCTAGATATATACAACCCCTCCTCATTTAGCAGCTACACTAACAATCAAACGTTTCTATTGCTTTTCCAATATTTTATACATTGCAGATCTTCATATTTTTGTTAAGCATTGGAAAGTAAATGAAAATAAAAGTCAAATAAAACAAGTTTTCTTTATAACATGAAAAAAGTATGTAACAGTGCATGTCTGACATCCTGTTAACTGGTTGTGGGGTGATGGCAGAGTCACATTCTAAGCTGTCCTTTAAGTTTAAATGCACTGTTTAACGGTTCTTTCCCAGGAGAGCAGTATTTAATGTCCCTTGCAGAAAAAAATCCTTCAGTATTCTCTGTTGTTATAACTGCCTGAGAAGGTTACTTTGATGAATCAAAGATATAACATTTTCTTGCTAATAAAGGTACTCAGATGGTGAGCATACTGTAAATTTATTTGTTAGCAAAGAATATTAGGTATATTTTTAATGAATGCAGAAAATCTCTGCGTGCAAAAACTTTTGACTGGTGTCCCTCAGTTAGCAACCCCCGCCAAATACCATGCTAATTTAAAAAAAAAAAAAAAAACATTTTCCTATCAATGTGCCCATTTATGACCAAACTTCTTGGAGCTAAAGTGATCTTTAATATACAAAATGGTGTTAAAAATGTCCACTTCATAAAAGATAAGGGAAACTGAGGACGGCAGACTGAAGATATGAGCTGCACTCATGCCTGGGCTGCTGTGATTTTCACTTAGGGACCATTACACTTAATGATCTGGTCAGTGAAACGCATTCCGTAGCTAAACGAGGAGTGAGTGGTCATACCGACCGATAAATGACAGGCTATGCTCTTCTCATGCAGCTACATGTTACTAAAACTAAATAAATAAATAAAACTAAATTGGTTGCTTACAACATATAGCTGTTTCCAGATGCTTCCCCATTCTCGCAAGGTGGTGGTCACCTCCTTGACCAAAGGCATTTCAGCAGATGTCACGAGCTCCTGTCCCCTAGAGGCAAAGACGGATCTGTCATGAAGCAAGCCTGCTACAGTAATCATTTCAAGAAACCAGACGGTGGAATTTCTTAGCATACGCCCAAGTACGTATGTCTATAACTGCCACTGGTATCCAGTGCCGTGTTCATTTTAATTGGTGTTTGAAAATCAGTGTACTCTATGGGCATCAATATAACATGCAGGACAAGTAGGGGGGGAGGAAGAAAAGGCACGTGGATGGATGTAAGTAGGTCAATCGTGCACAGGCAGACGGAGAAAAGGTGATAAGGATGTGAAAAGCACGGCTAACTAGACTGACACAGCATGCTCGACCTGTAACAGGCCTAAGGCTGATGAGGGCGCGCCCAGAGGTGGTATGCGGTACTGCGCGGTCCGGCGGCACGAGACCACAGGGCTGAGGAGAGTGGAGCCGCATGGATGAGCAGTAGGCCAGAGGGGCATTGAATTGTGATGGAGCGCGGCGCTTTACGGTACAGAGCGGAGAGCGGGGACTTTAGAGGAGAGAGCCGTTTGAAGGGGACAATGGCACTCAGGAGATTAAGGAGACAAGCATTTGCGGAACGAGAGCTTAACATGGAATGCGGAGGATGTACTTCGTTTTACTTGATTAATGCTGATGATGCTATATAATCAAATAATTATATGTAATAGGTTATAAGTAATTAATATTCTTCTCTCTCTCTATATATATATATATATATATATGTATTAAGTATTATCAATAATTATATATATGTAATATATGATGTAATACGTAATATTCGCATACCTCTCATACTTAATGTATCTTTCTACTACAATCTCACAGTTTTTCTTAGGTCTAAATCACAGATCCACGTGAATCCATCGAGGATAAGCAGTCATAGCAAATGGCTGGATGTTTGGGCAACAAAGATGTTTAAAATGAGGGAACCATCTCACATTAGTGAGGTTCTAACATGGACCTGTATGAAGTTACTTACCCATGATTCTCAACGATCACCTCCTTCAACTGAATGACGCAGGCTGGAAACACACCCTGAGCAGGGCAGAGATGTTTCTGTTGTTATACATAAAGGGAAACGCCGGACTGTGTTTCAGGCCTGAGCAGGATGAATGTCACAATGTTCCCACTGGGCAGCATCATCACTGGCCAAGCGCATGTACTTATGAGCTCACCTGTCGCATCTTGTCTTTGGTCAGGTGACCCCTGTACCAGCCTGCAATAGCAATGGTCTCTTTTAATGAAAAAACCTGCACTCCAAACACTGGAATCTGTACACACCTATAAATAATAAATAATACTATATAATAATAGATATAAAATATATATTATAGGAAAACAATCACAGTAATGTTGTGCAGTATTTCAGAGTATTAAAGGACTGAAGAGACATTTAGAACAAGATTTTAAATCTGCTGCTTGAAATTGCCCATTTTATCTGCTCATCTTTTCCCAGGTTACCTTCACATGACTCCTGTATCTGAACTGTATCCCCAACCTCCAGAGATAGGTGCTTCTCTCCACTTGCTTTGTAATTCCATTTAACTGGAAGAGAGAGAGAGAGAGAGAGAGAGGGAGAGCAATGTTTTGTGTGTTCTCCACTCTTTCCCTGCCTCATAACTACAACTGGTTGGATTTATTCCTTATTTATTAACCTGCCTGAAGGGGACAGGGTTTCATGCGCTGAACTTTAACACTGAGATCGCTATACACGTTATACCCTGAATGGCAATTTGTTCATACTTAGAATCACAATCGCAAAATCATGTCTCTTATATTACACACGATCTGTTTTTTATCTTTTTTAATTATTATTTTTTTTTTTTGCAAACAAGTTAGGTTTGCGGAGATACTGCAGAAAGTGTGATGACATATGCCACGTCAGCTAATGCCTAATTCTAAATAGCAGTATAAATGCAGACCGGAATGAGTCATTTTTCGCATGGAGCAGCGCGGCAGAGGTGCCTACACTGACCCCACGCTGCCCGTGCAGCGCCGCATTCAGACTCCGCGGTACGGGTTAGAGGGGGGATGGGGGCTGATTGGTAACTTCCTTCGCCTTCACTTCCGCGTTGTTCAGCGGATCGGCTTGAAACAGTACGCAACATAAAAGCGACGGCCCGGAATAAATCCGCCTAGACTCCACATTAGATGTGAGTCTCTATCTCTGAAACATTTCCACAGTGACAACAATAAACATAATCATTATATCACTGTGAAATCAGAGAAAATCAGGAAATGCGATATGTCTTTAAGCAGGTTAGAAAACAAGGCTTCATTTTTACCACACATAAACAATATGTAAAAAAATTGCCAAAATGATGATACTGTTTTTAATCCTAACGCCAAAATAATGCTATGAATTATAAAAAATAATATGCCAACACAGTAAAAGTGAAGACCCAATGTTAATAAAGTTTATATCTCCCAGTTATCTTTTCATACCAAATTCTTCCCAGTTTGATATAGTGATGTCATTCCTGAACAGAGTGCTCTAACATCAAGGTGTGCTACTCTCTGAATGCCCAGTGAGTTAGTCACCCTGTAGGGTCATTAATGGAAACTCCAGCCTTTTTATTAAAAGAGAAAAAAGCAGTTAATCACGGGGGAAAAACCTGAAAGGAACAGTGTGTATCAAATACTCGCCAGTGGTTTGTGCATGTAGTTAATATTCAGTGCAGTTTCAGTGTAGTACACCTCGAAACAGTTATAATCGAACAAGGCGATGTCAAACTTGTTTCTGCATGAGGCAGCTTTACAGACCAGCCGGGGAAGACGCTCCAAAATGCTGCTGCAAATGTGGGCAGCAGAAGGCAGATTTCTCCCCCCGCCCCTGAGGTGTATGTGAACATGCCCCCGTTCTCTTTTATTCCCATTCACACGGCGAACAGGCTTCTGCGGTGTCGCCCCATGCGCATGTCACGCAGAGCGACCGGATAAATCGAGCGCAGCGGCACCAGACCTCCGCGCTGCCCGCCCAGCAAATGGTTCCACTGGTGTGTAGAGGAACCAGAGCAGCTCCAAGGTTAGACCAAGTCAGTCCGGGGAATGTCACTAAAATCACACTGTGTGCTCACAGGCGCACAGCACCAGCATGACAGCAAACAAACAGTATGACCGTACTTCATCAATATTTTGGCTCCACGTTCTTAATGATACTAAGCTAACTCAACTGCCTTACATGTTACAACTGTGTAGGTTACACACGGTAGAATACATTTGACTCACTGATTCAGGTAGGAGGAAATAACTTTAAACAGGCTAGTTTTAGACTTCTTGAACTCTTCATAAGCACACCAGAACACCTTTCAGGTACACAAACTTGATAAATTCATTTACACGGGACTGTGACATGTGCCAGAACACTGGGTGTGGAAAAAGCAAGGTTAATATGCCACAGAGATGCGTGCAGAGGCCAGAGTGATCAGGGTCTGGGAATGCTAGCTGTGCATGCAGTTTGTTTATGTTTATTCTCACAGTCCCTGGCCTGGTTCCTTATGTATCCCTGCGAGAGTAACCTGTGCTGTGACCTGTGGTTATTTCCTACCTCTTGCCTTACTATGCAGGCTCCTTATCAACACATCTCTCTATGGTTACAGAAATGAATGGATCAGTGTTGTAGCGGCTGGGTCAATACCTTTTAAGCTATTGATTTTATGAGCGTTTGCTCATTCCTGAATAGGCGGTGAATATGAGCATAGAGTGGAATTTACATTTACTCTAAACATCATAATTACATCTTGAATATTTTCGTTTGAAAAATATTTCATGCTTTATGTCTTTATAAGTATTCCGGCTTTGATTACAGTGCCATTTTTTTTTTGACAGTAAAATCTGCAATGAAAACAAAACAAACACAAAGGAGACCGATCTCCGAAGTGCGTTTGCCTGCACTTTGAATGAGCTGCTCCAAGTTTTTAGCACAAGTGCGACGCAGAATAGATTAATAATTTCCCATCTGCACAAGCACCAGGACTAACGATCTTCAGAATTAATGTCTCTTTATCTCAGCTCCCAATTCTTTTGCTTGATTTTATGAATTATTATACGTTTATTCATTATTTTATATCACAGTGTCCAATGAAATCCTTACCCCCATAATTACTTACAGTATCTAGTGCAGGGTCATAGTCAATCTGGTGTCAGTCTAACACAGGAAAGATTGGGCAGCAGGCAGGAGTTACACTGGCTGGGATGGTCTAGTGAAATATTTTAAATAACATGATTAATAACATTGAATTTCCTTCGGCCTAGTACAGGCAGACACATGTTGTTGGGGCCAAAGCGTTTGGTCTGGCTAACTTCTGGCTAACTTCTGTGACAGGAGTGGTTTTCGTGATCTCGCCTCCTCTATCCACGTCTCTGCTCACCCCTGCTTATCGCTCCATAATACCTCCAAGCTCTCCTTAACTCAGTGGTGCTGTTGCTCTGGTCTAATTGTGCTATCCATGGATTACTTGGGTCTGTGGACTAGTTATAGTCTAGTTTACACCTAGTTGATCTCTCCCGCGTTCCTGTTCTAAAGTCTCGTCACATCCTTGGTTCAAGCTTGGCGCAGAGCCATTTCTCTACTGGAGCTTTTTCTTCGTCTGCCCATCATGTGAAGTTTATGCATATTTTTTTGCATGTTTCATACCGATTTAACAATCTTTATCATCGCTGCAAACATGATTCTGAAGACATTGATCCGTTGGCCTCCATCTACCCACATCCTGTTTAACAGGAAGTATAACAAGGTGTAGCCTCCGCATAACAGGCACAGCTCGGGCCGATAATGGAGACCACCTTACCTACGCCATATCTCTCGGTGGTGGTCTTCGTCCACGGTGCCATAATGAAAGCTGGGCCTTCACCTGGTTCCACGCAGTGTCCTTGACGCCCTCAGTCACTGTCTCTCCCTACCTCTCGCTCTGGCTCACTTTCCGGCTCACTGAGTGACAGCTTCTGCTGTTCACTCACTTCTGCATTGTTGCTCCTCCCTCTCTCCTTCCTTCCCCTTCGTCTGCTGTTTAAATCACCGCCCTGCCTCTTTACAAGTAACTGTAACGCATTTCATCATTGGTGTCTCCGTCTCAAACCGCCCAAGGTCCCCTGCAGTGATGTATACTGGGTCAACGTAACCACTACCTTCTGACAAAAAAAACATTCTGCTCGCCATTTCCTAGGTAGAGCTTTGAAACGGACCCAAAAATCCCCCAAACTAAACGCATCTAAACAGAAATTTCAAATATGCTCCTAAAACTGCTTGGTAATATATATTATTCTGTCAATCCAATCATATCATTAACCAAAGGTCTATTGTACTGCATACAGAAGTATAAAGTTATTATTATCTTGCATTTACATTTCATTAATTTAGCAGATGAAATTCTCCAAAGCGACGTATAAGTAAGGCTAATGGCATGTTGCAACCATGTGTGCTGTTACGGTGCAGCGAGCCTGAGATCCCAATGAATGCCCAAATACAAGGGTAAGGAGTATTGGAGCAAGAGCTACACAGGACCAAAAATGCAAAATAAGAACACCCAGAGAGGCATTAGGCTAGTAGAATCACACTTTTCTGGTTATGTTGCAATACCATCCATCTATCACTGTAACCACTTAGTCCCAACTGGGATCATGGGGGGGACTTGAGGCTATCCAGGGCAAAAGGGGGTACAAGCAGGAACCAGCCCTGGGCAGCCGCCAACACACCACAGGGCCAATTTAGACTCACCGATCAACCTGCCCTGAACATTTTTGGACCGAAAGAGGAAACCAGAGCCCTTGGTGGAAACCCACATAAAGGTGGAGCGTGCCAGCTCCACACAGGAAGGTCTTATGCCCAACCCAAGGACTGGGCCCACAAACTTTTTGCTGTGAGGCAGCAGCGCTAACCAAAAAAGACTAAAATACTTACCAATCAGTGTTAATTTGCTTTGCATAGGTGTTAAGAAATGAATTGCCCCCATTGGGCAGTGGCAGTTGAAGTCCATTTGGCATTCTAGACAGGCTTTACCACCAGAGCCCAGGCTGTCACCCCAGGGGAGATGGTTTGGTGGAAGATACTGCCCCCTCAGAAGATTGCCTGTATTGCCCTTGCCATGATCTGCCACTGCTTCTGCCGCTAAAATAAAAGTGAGTGACAGAACTAAAAGGCCTCACTGTGATCCTGGAGTTGAGTGATAAACTCGAAGCAGAGCTGTTAACCAAGAAAGTCAAAGGACAACGTGAGTATTAATGTGACAACCCCAAGATCAGGGAATGATTTCAAAGGCACTGAATGTTCCTTCAAGAGAAGTTGTGAATTGAAAGATGCTCTGTGCTGCTGAGGGACTGCAGAGCAGGTCTGCTCCCAATCTGGGTGGGGAGGTAAGAAGGACAGTGAACAGGGAAGTCAATGACTGAGACCAACATTGTTCCAAGGTTGGGATGTGTGTAAAACTAATCCTCAAATTGGAGTACCAAAAAGGAAACCATTTCCTCCCTGAAAGTGGAAAGACTAATGCGATAATGGCTGCCATATTATAAAGCATGGTGGCGGAAATATCGTATCATGAGGAATAGAGCCTTGCTTCTCGTTAATGGAATTAACGCTGTTTACTTCAGGAAATCATTTCGAAAAACTGAGGGGCAGGATAGAGATGTCTGACTTTTGGCAGGATTATGACAAATTGATAGTGGAGGACCTTTAAGCCAGTCAGCCTAGGTAAAAATTTGACTGATAACCTGTCGCTTGCCCCGAAAGGTCTATAGGACTAATTACGGTTGGTTTGTTATATGTTTGTTGAAAACATCTATGAGGGTCATAGACACTATATAATGTACTGGCCTAAATTAGGCATTGCAAAGGCAGCCATTCAAAAGATGCTGCAGTGATCCATCCATCCATCTTCAAATCGCTTACCCCGAACAGGGTTGCAGGGGCAGCACAAGGCACAGCTACACCCTGGGCAGGATGCCAGTCCTGGGAGGAATTTTTAAAAAGCTATATGGCTATTAAAAAAAAAGCTATATGGCTATCAGATACTGTATTTTCATTTATATTAGTGTGCGTGTGAACAAGATATGGGCCATCTTAATAAGATCAGTTGAAGTAGCTATTCTCTAGCACTCAATAATAGAGCTTGGTCTAGTGGCCGCCCATCCAGGCCATATCTGCCAGGGTGATACTGCTCAATTAATTCCCAAAGGTCTAACAGTGACTCTAGGAGCTCTGTATAAGGGGAATAATAACCTCTGCACAACCTAAGTCCTGTCACAGACACTCAATATGACAAGCATTGCTCTCAGATAAGGGCTTCCAAAGTGTGTGAAATTTATAAATTTACCATGGATTTCACATTGATAATATATTCACTAATGCACTGCGGTGTAGACAGAAATCATGTCAATCTCCAAGAAGCTACTGACTTGAGTGGTCTTACTGGAGTGCTGGATTTAATAACATTCTGGCGATATTAAGCTTCATTGGAAGGCATTGCTGGCTCAGTCAGCAGTGCACCTTTCGCCTCAGGGGTTGTGTATTTAAATCCCGGCTCCAGCACTGTGTGTGAGGCCTCTGCTTGTTCTCCTCACATTCAATCCAGGTGTTCTGTTTTCCTCTGGTTGTCCCAAGTCGTGTGCTTCGCTGATTAGGCTCCCAGTGCTGTTCTCAGTGTGTGACTGCGTCCTGTGATGGTCCTTCAGTAGTGGCTATAGGAGATGGTCGGATGCAGAGTTGGATAGTTCAGGTACAGAAAGTAAAAATCCAGACCAAGACTTTGTTTCCACCAACCAGTTGAGTACTCTGTGACTGTGACTCTTGAACTTAATAGGTTGGTTGAAACAAAATCCTGGTCTGGATTTTTACTTTCCGGACCTGAACTATCCTACACAGGTTGGATGGATGGATGCCAATTGTTTATCTATAGTCTATAAAGGGACACAGCACACGTGTGTCTATAGTCTACAAAAGTCTGGGAGAGCTGCTGTTGATGCCAAGAGACAGGTAGGATGGACATTACAGTAGGTCGACGGTGTGATAAAACCTGGATGAAGAGCTATCCAGAAATGGCAGGTCAAGTGAATATCCTGCTTGTTTTCTATAGTTGTAAAAACTCAAACATTGTGACTAAATGGAAACTCATAGGCTCGCAAAGTTGTAATGGAGCCAGCAGGTTAGAAAACATCTCCGATAACTTGGTTTAGATAATGCAATCTAATGTGGGAATCAAGCATTAATAAACAGGGAACATGAGAGAACAGAATTATCAGGTAGAGTGACGCGGTAAATCAGAGGCACGCGATAACACCACCTGTTAAATAGCGACGTCGGAGTTAGAAGGAGCTCTCAGGAGCACTGCTGCGGTGTGTCATGCGGGGGTCTGTCGAACTGGCAGATTGCTGATTGGCAGAGGGTCTGACTGCCACTGTGACTAATTGTCGTCTTTGCATATTAGCATTGGAGCTGATTGGATAGAGTTGATGGCACCTCGGTGGAAAGCCATTCCCCATGTCATTCCCACCATTTCTCTGTTAGAATTTGAGGTTTCTACTAGAATTGCACTCATTACTGATTGCTGGTTCTCTCTACCCTTTCTTTTTCACTATACGCGATGCCATTTTCTCTTTTCTCCCTGGTCTGAAATGAGCTTCATAACACTGAGCGCTGTTCCCCAGAGCAGCATATGAGCAAGATAAACGAACAGCTATTTCTGGGCGGGGTTTCTCACAGATTGACCTTGACAGCCAATAGAAACGGCCGCTGTCTCCGTTCACATCATCATCCTGAAAGGCTCACAAGAGAAGAATCGAGTTTTTTCCCACATAAATCATACAGTGTTGCCGTCAGATTTACCTCGGCAGAATCGTGCATGGGAACATACCTAGTCTACTGCAACTCCTGCACTTTGAGCATGAGAGGACACAGTAAGTCTTATATTTAGTTAAGTCATTCATCTTCTATTCTTGGGGAGAACGGACCGGCCAATGCTTGGGAGTAGGGTGTAGGTTGAAGATCTTTGAACTATTAGAAGCTGAGGCTTTGGCCTGTCCGTTCTGCAGACCACATGTGCGTCTCTTCGTCTGACTGTGCATGCGCTTCTGCATGTGCATTTTAAAACAGAAAGTGGCTGATGGGTGGGAGGGAGCAAGGAGAGAGAGTTAAAAGAAAGGGAGCCGAGAGTGAGAGAGGGCAGGAAGGAGATAAGGCTACAGAGTAAGAGAGGAGGGAAAGAGGGAGAAAGACGCACAGAGGCAACGAGAAGGAGGCCAAGACACAAGGGAGGAAGGGGATAAGAAAGGGAGACGGGGAGGGGGGAGATATAGAGGAAAAAAAGGGAAACTGGCAATGAGACAGAGAGAGTAAAGACCTTCTAGGCACAGGATACAATCAAATGAATAATCTGGATTGAACTAGTGGGGTTCAGAGTTGAGTCTGATTGCCTGATGGACAGACAACTGAGGTGAGTTTCTCTGAGAATTTCTTCTTTTTTTTACATCTATATGTTCTTTAATAATTCATTGACTATGGTACTGAGGCAATGATTGGCATTCTGTCGATGACCTTCCAAAAGCATGAGGGGCCAGCAATTGTTTTCACTGCTAAAAGTGTAAAAGCAAAAGGTTTTATTGATTGTGTGGGAATGAAAAAAATTTAGTACCCACCACACACACACACACACATATATATATGTGTGTGTGAAGGAAATCCCAGTTTTTTTTCCATAACAAGCTACAAAAAAACCCTACAAAAAGTTGGCTCAATGGCTTGACTCTAAGTGTCTGGCGGCTTAAAGAAAACACAAACTCTTAGCAGTTACATTAATGAAGGTTTGGGGTGAATTAAGCATTTTGAAGGATTTTGGGTTCCATTGAGTCTAACTCTTCTATCTGCATATTCCGGAAGCAAAATGATACACTACACTGTAGGCTATAGCCGAAAGTGCTCACTACAGGGCACAAAGAGAGGGTTTCTCACTAGAGTACACACAGACACACACACAGACACACACACACACACAATTACTCACTACAATAGAGAGTGAGGATTCCTCACTAGGTAATTCTCAGAGGGAGGATTACTCACTACAGGACAGAGAGTGTTCTCCAGTACAGTAGACACAGACAGGGGACTGCTCAGTATCGTACACGTGAGCGGCGTTCCTTACCACGCGGTAAAGAATGGGGGGATTCTCCGCTGAAGTCGTCACAGACATAGAACACCATCCAAAACACATTTACATTGATCTGTTTGACAGGCATTTCCTCCAGTGAAAAATGTGTGTAATGATAAATGCAAAACTCCACAGGGTTGAGATGGGCTTCACTGAGCATCGCTTTCATTTGAATTTATAAGCCGTATGATTATGAAGAACATTCCTGAGAGGGAAACTGGACTAAACATTCACAGGTCCTTAAGTCTGCGTCCTTATTAGTCAATGAAAGCGTGTTTGGGTTGGTATCGGTGGATTTTAATATGCATGTCTATGAATGAATGAGTGTCCTATGCAGATACATAAATCTGTGTATTGCTAAGTGTGAGTGTCTAGTAATCTGTGGTGTGTGTTCCTCACGTGAGTATGTGAGTACGTTCTGCTGGAGGGTGACAGTACTTCTTCACACCTCATTAGAATTCCAAAGCAGGCAGTGCTATCTCTCAATAGGCCAAAATGTATAGTGACTAGGCAACCTCCAACGTGCTGACCAACAAAGCAGCTCAGAAGCTTCAGTACCAAAAAAAGAATCCAAGATTACCCAATATGGCACGACCCAATATAGTCCAACAGATTAGTCAATACACTTATTTTCAATTATTGTGCACATAGTCAGTACATTGGGTTTAGCCAAAAAAAACTTTAAAAAAAGGCCACTGAATGTTCCTAGAATGTTTAGTGACACAGAAAGCCAAAGCAGGAACAGAAACTGTAGCTAAAGAAAGTGCAGATTAGATTTAAAATCCAGGTCAGAAAATAAAACATTCAGATTTTACTCCCAGTAGAATCGCATTTCGTTTTCACCAATCAATCACTGTATCGAAATATCAAACTATCAGGACCAACTAACAGGCAAGCTAACCAATGACATAGCACAGAGGCTATCAAATAATGTCAAACTGGCTATATGGTGAGCAGTTAGACAAGGTATTAGTTGGTGTGCACTATTTCCTGTTGAGTGATCTTTACTCGTTATGGAGTGTAATAACTGGTCATCCATGCTAAGTTATTATCCCTGGTAACACAGCTTCAGAGCTCTGACCTTGCCTCAATACTCCCCCACTCTGTTACACTCAGCCAAGGGTGGAAAAGGTATGAGGAATGGCCCCCACGCCTTTATCTACCCTTGAGGTAGATACACAAACCAAACACCTATTTACTCTCGGCCTGTTTGATTTAACACTTGACTTATTGAACATATAGGGGAGAAGTTTCTTCAGCCAGGAAAATCACCTTTGTGTGCATATTTCTACGTGTGTAAGTGTATGTGTCAATACAAGAAAGCTTTTCTGCCTGCCAGAACAAAGGGAAAAGTATCCTGTGCTTTAAATATGTTCAGTGTACATCCCGAGAGAGACTTTTAAACTTTTAGAAGAGCGTCTTCTCGTTTTTAAAAGATAAGACCCAGATAATCCGTGTCCAGGTGCTCACCTATGGTTATGTGCTGGGGGTGTCGGCTAGCAGCAAGGTGAAGCAGCCGAAATGAGGTTGTCAGATTCACTCTGCGTGACAGGGCGAGGGGTTTGGGAAACCCAAGGGACTTCAAAATGCTCGTGTTGCTTCAGATCCAAAGTAGCCAGCTGAGGTGGTTTGAGCATCTATTACAGATGTTACTTGGTCAGCTTTCGAAGGACCTATTCCCGGCCTGTCCTACTGCGCGGAGGCCCCAAAACAGAGCCAGCACACGCTAGACGGATTATATATTCATGGTGGCTTGGGAACATCCCAGGACCATGCCCAGAATCAGGGAGGACACAGGTAATTTACCCGGGGTGCAGAGGGTGAAATTGCACCCCCTACTGGTCAGATGAAAAAGCTATTTGCACATACTAAGTTCAATAAAATTAAATTGTAAATTTATATTTGAAAATGTGGCTTGTGTTAGTCACGTCACTGTGTAATAATAATTTATTGGAAATGTATATGCTATTTCATTTATTATTATTATTATTATTATTATTATTATTATTATTATTATTATTATTGTTGTTGTTGTTGTTGTTACAATTTTTTTTATTTGGGCGAATGAATGGTTGGGCTCTCTTCTACCCCACACCCCCAGGAATAAAACTTGTAACTGATAGAGTGGCCTGCAAGCTAGAGCCTACGGCCATTGAAAAATAGCTCTAGTCTGACCTGCTCAGCTTGTTGCCACCCTCACCAGGAAAAGTGGAGGGGAAATGAGATGAGATAATATATAATATATGTGATGGGATGAGAAGAGATGAAACACACACCAGCATTAAGTAACAATTTTGCTCTCCCCGCAATTTCAGATAATCAAAACGTCTGGTAAAATAAACAGATGTCCAGCCAGATGGACAGGCAGTGCGTCCCGAGTCGCAGTTTGTCAGTGCACTAACGCGCATATTTGCTTCTCTTCACGCTCCAAATTTTTCTCTACCTCTTTTGGACGTTCAGGGATCAGCCCGGATTATATCTTGAGCTACCGTACAAAGCTGAATGCCGTCTTTTCCTCATCCTTTGTTCTGTAGGTTGGCGGAGTCCTTAATACACCATCCAGTCAGTCGCACTGATAAGATTGCATGTGCGAAAACGGCCTGGTGGCCCCTTTCACATTGTAGTTTTGGAATTTGTCCAGGTGTTCCATTAAGGCCTGGCCCCGGGGAGTAACGGGGAGTAAACATGCAGTAGTGGACTGCCCTTCTTGCCCTGGTCATTCTGCAGTGCAGGACCCCAATCTCTCTTCTACAGAGTGGTGCTTCCTACAAGAATGTGAGAGACCATAAATGTCCGGCAAAATGTGAAGTATCCTAACCTTCCTTGATATGGTGAAAAAGCCATGAACTTGCCCATAAAATGTGTGATAACTGAATCTTAATGCACCAACACTGATGATCCAAACACTGTAAAGGGAGCCAGGAGTTCCATGTTAGGGACCCTCACCCTCTATAAACAGGGTGAAGAACTCTCGACCCCCGTCAGCAGTGTAATCTGACATAATTCTCCAAATCTTTACCAGGCTGATGGTAAAACAAAAGTAACAAAACTTTAAAATAGAAATCCCATAATTCACAAGGTCCCTGCTGCCTCTGTCTGGGTGGCTGCAGCCATTATCTCTCCCTCTTGTTTTTATCCCCAGCCCGGCCTCCTTTGAGCTGTACCCTCAAGAAACATGAAGTATCTTTGAACCAGCTGTCTACGGCTGAAGCACTGGAGCCCCCTTGTGGCAGCTAAATCCTACGCAAACATTTACACAGAAAGCGCATAACAACAAAGTAAGGGATTTATCCAAAATCCAAAGTCTTTTCTTAACTTCAGCGATGGAATGTGGGTTGAGAGAATGCCACCTCTGTGACGCGGGTGCGATGAGGAGCTGTTACTCAAAATGATGAATTTTTCACTGCTCAATGACAATGATGTCGACTGTACCATTCCACAGAAAACGGTGATTGACCATTTCGCTGCATAGACAGGATATGGACTGTACCAACCCACTGACAGGGGTGCTGAGTGTACCATTCCCCAGAGGGAGTCACTGAGAGTAAATAGGTGTTTGGCCACAATTCCAGGTGACTAGAGGTTATGAGTTAGCTGTGTGACCAAGCTGTGTGACAACATGATCTGGAGGATCCTGCAGGGCGTGGGTTTGGTGCTCATCATATTTCTGACGGTGTTCGGTAACGTGCTGGTGTGCCTGGCGGTGGGAGCCTGCCGCAAGCTGCGCTGCGTCACCAACGGCCTGGTGGTGTCGCTGGCGACGACGGACCTCCTCCTGGGGCTGCTTGTGCTTCCTTTTTCCGCCATGAGGCAACTGCGCGGCGACTGGCCCCTGGGCGCCATCTTCTGCAACGTCTACGTCAGCCTGGACGTCATGCTCTGCACCGCCTCCATCCTCAACCTGCTGGTCATCAGCGTGGACCGCTACCTCGCCATCACCGCCCCCCTGCGCTACCCCACCATGGTGACCAGCAGCCGCATCGTGGTGGCTATGGGCCTCATCTGGATCGTCTCCCTGATGGTCTCCTTCCTGCCCATCCACCTGGGCTGGAACACGCGGGATCGCAGCGTGCAGAACTACGGCCCGGCCGACGGCCGGGAATGCCGCTTCGAGCTGAACCCCAGCTATGTGCTGGTGGACGCCTTCGCCACATTCTACCTCCCCCTGCTGGTCATGTGCTGCACCTATTACCGCATCTTCAGGATCGCGCGCGAGCAGGCAAAGCGCATCAATGCGCGGCCCACGTCCGCGAGCGTGGCAGCCGCGGTGCGCGAGCACAAGGCCACCGTGACGCTGGCAGGAGTCCTGGGCGCCTTCATCATCTGCTGGTTCCCGTACTTCACGTACTTCACCTACAGAGGGCTATATGAGGAAGCAGTCAACCCCACTGTCAGCTCGGTGGTCCTGTGGCTGGGCTACCTTAACTCCGCCATTAACCCTGTCCTGTACGCGGCTCTAAACCGAGACTTCCGCAACGCCTATGAACAGCTGCTGCGCTGCAAGAGCCAAGACCCCTACATCAACAGCTCCACAGCGGCCCCTACTGGAGAAATGGTATTCCTGTGTGCACACACTACCTGTAATGTGGAATCGCACGGCAACATCGATGTGATGCTGCAGGAGAGGAATAGCAGCATTCAGATGAGTCAGGACAGGTAGTGTTTTACAGAGAGGCATATAAGACCAGTCAGGACAGGTAACATAGTACAGAGAAGTGGCAATATAGTGGGATGAGATGTATGGTGCCTGTCACGGCAGATGGTATAGCACTGAGAGGTATATAATTCGACCAGGTGGCATAGCAAAAGGTGGCATAAGATAGGTAGACACACAAAATGGTGTGTGATACCAGATTAGGTAGCTAGCACAGAGTTGTGGTTAACGTGAGGCAGAGGGGGGAGCATACAGGGACGGGCAATATGAGCAGGATTAGGTAGCATAACATACAGATATGTATTATGTTAAGCCAGACATGTAGCATGATGCACAGAGAGGCAGATTACCAGACTGGGCAGGGAGCATAGTGCTAGGATAGTTAGGGATTAACGCAGATGTGTATAAGTGTATAACTACAGTGCGAGATTAAAACACTGTACCTTAGCATGATTGTTTAGATGTTTTTTTTTTATTCTTAATCTCTGGATTTCTATTGAGAATAGAGGTATAAAATTATTCTGGAAAAATACAAATGTTCTCAGAAAAGGTGCTGAACCAAAGCAGCACCCAAAACTAGGAAAAATATTGAGAATGTTTCTAAAAATACTGTTTCTTAAAAACTCATCAGGTCTGTGGGAGAACAATTAAGGACACAGAGGATGCAAGTATAAGGTATTACTGAAGTATTAAAACACACTGATGTCAAATTCTAGACTTCAAGTCAGATTTCGAACAATCAGCTGTCAAAGTACCATATGTGAAAAGTGTTTTATAGCTCCTAACTACTTTCAATAAGTTCATCCACCCATAATCAGTTATCTGGGACCCAGACTATGATGAAGTAACAGCCAATTATTTATGAATAGCAATTACAATCTGAGTTGCTGGTACTCAGTTGCCATTGGAGGCGGAAGCAACTTTCTAATGGCAGAGATGACTGTTTACTTACTTGACAGCTTGTCACAGAGAATTAGTCACAGAGGATGACATCAAGTGACAAAAAAATGCAAATTTTGTTTGGGGGCCACAAAGACCACGGAGGGGCGGCATGGTGGTGCAGTGGTTAGCACTGTTGCCTCACACCTCTGGGACCCGGGTTCTGGTCTCCGCCTGGT
>JABFEA020000002.1:2619069-2634363 GCA_019775915.2 Cyphomyrus plagiostoma | reverse complement strand
TGCCCGTTGCTTCCGGGATAGGCTCCGGACCCCCCGCGACCCAGTAGGATAAGTGGTTTGGACAATGGATGGATGGAAAGACCACGGACGGCACCAACAATGAAAGTGGATGAAATCATCTGAAAGTTTATATTTAAGAGGAATTCACAAAATAAAGACAATTTTTAATCCCCAAATATGACATGATTAAGGCTGTGCCTGCCTGCTCCCGGTCAGTCCATACTTTCGGTCAGTTCCACCACCTGCACACTTGATTTTACTTGTCAGCCAGCTATAAAGCCCTTGAGTTCTTAGCTGAGGCACGCAGGTGGTGGAATAGAGGCGAATTATGAATGGGGGGTTGGGATGAGAACAACTGAATATCTCTGAATAAAAATGTGATAAAAAAAAAAAAACTTTTTCCATGTAAGATTACATCTCAAAATGATCATTTCACTTAATAGAGGGATAATAATTTGCACTGAACTCAAAGGCATCGTTCAGACTGCCCACACACTCACCATGGCCCCAGCTGAGCTGCGCTCCACAATAACATTAACTGGAGATGATTTGCTGCATCCGAGTGGCGCAGTGACTCCGCGCGTGTGTGCAGTGTGCATGGAGGCATAAATCACATCCCAGTAAGACGGCTTCCTCCCACCAGTCATATC
This sequence comes from Cyphomyrus plagiostoma, assembly GCA_019775915.2. Taxonomy (NCBI): domain Eukaryota; kingdom Metazoa; phylum Chordata; class Actinopteri; order Osteoglossiformes; family Mormyridae; genus Cyphomyrus; species Cyphomyrus plagiostoma. The sequence continues at coordinate 2,633,713 of JABFEA020000002.1, read as the reverse complement.
TCCCAGTCCGCGAAGTTGACCAAAAGTTTCCCTGTTTATTCGTGTCTGTAAAAATAACCGTTGCAATTAGCCAGTTTCTCCGAATTAGTGGCAACTTTTTACCCGGATAACTGAAAAATCACAACGAACTTAACTGAGCACAACTGGAATTCCTTGGTTGGAAGAAACAAAATATTTGTTTTATTAACTTACCTTGTGAAAAAAAACACAACGTGCACCATATATTTCTAGGACAAAACCTCCAGCTCAAGAGAGAAGATGGTCATGGGAGAATGATCATGCCGTCCCAGTTATATATTAAATTAAAAGGTAAAAATTGTCTCATGAATAATATACATCTTACATGTATCATCTTCCAGTGTGCATGCATTAGCTGGTACATTCCATGCAGTATGTCTGAACCACCACTAGGGGGCTACAAAAATGACAAAAGTGAGTGGATTTCTGGTAGATTGATATTTCCAAATACAGGTCGACATCTCAGACTACAGAGAGACCTTACAGAGGGGTATAGTGGTACAACCAGCCCACTTAAAATCAAGTATGAGTCCTTTCCAGAAACTTCTGCTTATTTACAACTGACCAAATATTTCTCTTGTTGAAGCACGAGTTACTGCAGATACAGTTGTTACATCGAAACTAATAATAAACAATGCAGAAAACATCACTTTGTGATCCAACAGGGGTACTTTCCCCAGCTGAAGGCTGATTGGCCCCCACTGTGACCCCTCCAACGTCACACAGCGAATCAAAACATATGACTGGCTAAAGATAAGGTTGGTCCTTCTTATTTCCCCAAATGTCAAAAGTCATAGAATCACCCCTGGGTCCCCCAGTAAAACTCAGTGGGGGTCCCTTAGGACAACATGCCATCCCTGCTGATTGGAAAAGGGACATGATTTGGAATAGCAGCTCTGACGAATCAGTAAATATTCATGCATTGGATGTCGCCTGGCTAAACAACACCAAGTGGTGTACAAACGGTGTACGATGAATGCTTTTATACCTAACAAAGTATATGCCTGGTTCCTTAGAGCTGCTTATGAGTGACACAGGATCTGAAGGCTGCCTGAAATCTGGCTCTGTGCTAAATAAGTGGATAATTACAATAATTTTCCTGAAAAGTTATTCTTCATACAACTGCCTTAGCTGTTTTTGTGATAATGCATTACCAGCTGAAGCGGAATGGTACGCTTCCCTCTTGCGCGCCCTGTTTGACCCACACAAATACATAGCGGATATTTAGATAACCTCTTGCAGGATCTTCCCCTGAATGTATATTATTAGTCTACCAGACAAACAAATCGTCCTGCCCAAACAACATGCAGCAGCAGCTGCTACGGCACATAATAATAAGCATTCAAGCTTTTTTTTATTAGGACAACCTCCTAACCAATGTTTATTGTTATGTTTACGTGTCTCTATATACACCCCACACAAAACTTTCCCGAGAGTTGATCAGAAGACTAATGTCTGCATTTCAGCATGAGTTAGCAAAAGACAAACAAGCGATGGAGCCAGGCAAACAGGAAGTTGTCTCGCTTTCAAGCAGGATGTTCTGTTTCACTTGTGCTGCTTGAGATTCCAGCAGCTATAATAGTTGCTGAGATGGATGGAAGGTGTCGGTATGACAGATTTTAAAAAGGTCCCAATGGAGAGCGAATTCCTAGCATATTATCACTGTATATTCTCCTCATCTATACAGTACCATCTACTGAAAACTCGCTGCAGCCTTATAGATATAGCTAAAACTTTTTTTTCTACACCATTTTATTACTGTTAAATTTTTTTTACAAATGCATAGAGCAAGACTACATCCTCCCGATAATCATAGACCTCTCTGTTCCATCTCATCATGACAGGTATTCATGTTGTGGAGACAAACGGGTATTCATCATGTTGTGGGGACAAATGGGTATTCATCATGTTGTGGGGACAAATGGGTATTCATCGTGACAGGTATTCATCACGTTGTGGGGACAAACTGGTATTTATCATGATGGGTATTCATCACATTGTGGGGACAAACTGGTATTTATCATGATGGGTATTCATCATATTGTGGGGACAAACTGGTATTTATCATGATGGGTATTTATCACATTGTGATGACAAACGGGTATTCATCATGTTGTGGGGACAAATGGGTATTCATCATGTTGTGGGGACAAACGGGTATTCATCAAGACAGGTATTCATCACGTTGTGGGGACAAACAGGTATTCATCATGACAGGTATTCATCACGTTGTGGGGATAAACGGGTATTCATCATGACGGGTATTCATCACGTTGTGGGGACAAGGTAAGGTATACCAGGACACACACACACACGCACATGCAAACACAACTACATAAATGGTTCCAATGCCCAAATATGCAGTTTTGGTCTATAGGCCACATCACGTCACTTTCACTTTTTTGCTGCTACACTTATCAACTGCCACAAGGTGGCAGGCTCCCTCACATCGATACACTGGGCTATCAAACCAGGGTCTCCTACTGTATCTTGAGCAATTGAGAAATTGTCTGAAAAACTGTCAGATTAACTTTTAGGTTAATTTGAATTTTGTGTTAATATCAATTCTGCTTTTGTCTAATCTAAAAAAAGACTTTGGGAAATGGTATATAAGTTTTACAGAAGACTGAGTTATTTTTATGAAAAGCAGTGTTACTGGAGCCTTCAGGGTATCATTACAGAAGTGGCTTCGTGCTAAATACGCACTTGCAGGTGCATCACATTACAGCAGCAGTGTGGTTTAGATGCTGTTTCTTGGAAGATGGTTTGATAAAATATTACTTGCTTTGAAACACAATTGATAGGTGCCTGTGGAGACAGAGTCACAGAAAACAGAAAGAGTGGGTTTCTAATACATTTATCAGTGATAAATAAATTTGGGTAGGAGAGATACAGGGGGTGGCGACAGAAGGGAAAGGAGAATGGAGAGACATGAGTGAAAAAAACTGAAGAACAGCAAGACATGGATTAGCAAGTGGGGCAGAAGTGATGGCTAAGAAGCAAAAATAAGCTTTTGGAACAAAATGGGAAAAGAAACACAAATATAGTGCCTTGCAAAAGCATTAATATTATTCTTGTTAAAGCTTTTGTTTATGAAACTTTCATTTGGGGTCTAAACTGTTAGCATTAATTTGTTGTGAAAATAACTTAGTCAACACATTTCCTAGCGAAAACAAAATTATTCATTGGTTATTTTTTTATTATTATTATTTGTTGCTTTAGCAATTTATTGCTTGAGTTTCCCACCTTGAATATTACCAACTGTAATGCTGCATTCTGGAAACTCTATTAAACTCTGCCCAAATATCTCCTGGCCATCATCATGTCTGTGTGACATGACGAAAGCGTGTGCTGAGTGAAACGTTAACATTCCTTGGATGGATAACCTCCATTTGTCGAGGGGCCATTAACTGGACAATGAATGTTGAGTAAAGTCAGTGGTTGAAATAAAGAGATACAAAATAAATGCAAAGTGAGCACTGCCGATCTGACAATGAGAACTGGATCAGCATCACACCACCACAGAAACTGCACGGAAAAGGCAGTGCCTCGACACTCCAGTGCCTCTGCACTCCAGAGACTCGTGAAGGAAGCCAAGTAGAAGTCAACGATGACTTTGAAAGACCTACAAAGATCAGCGGCTGAAAGTCGCGTAAAGGTGCTTCTACACCAGCCTACGTGTGTGTGTGTGTGTGTGTGTGGGGGGGGGGGGGGGTGGCACAAAACAAGTGGTTATTCAAAAGGTAACTCTCATGTGGGGCCCCATGACCGGCATCCAGCTATGATGTGGGAAAGGACTTTGTGGTCGACCAGGACCAGGCTAAAACCTTTTTGGCCAAACTTCAAAGCGCTGTGTGGCATAAAGCTGACACTGCCAGTGCCTTTAGAAACCCTGCCCCTACAGTGAGGACCGGTGCTGACAGAGTGGCGCTATGGGCACCGTGCTACCTCAGCAACAACTGGGAATCTTCTTAGAAGGAAAGGACAAACTGGTGGAGGAGAGTACCAGAAAAAAATGGGGTGACGCTCTACTTGGACAGTCTGCCTACAGAGTATTTGCAGCATTTCAGCAACTTAGTTGAGACTGAACAATTCAGCTGTTTCACTGTATCTGTAGAATACATAGTATCGAGGGTATATGTAACAATTCATAAACATACATACATATTCTTAGGATAAATTAATTGAATTTGACTGCTCACTCAACCGATGTTATAGTAATTGTTCAATCTCTACTAAGGAGTTGTTGAAATCAAATATTCTGTATACCCTCTATAGGTGAACTATCAAAATAAAGTGTTTCCAAAAATGATAACACTTTACATGAACGTGTCATTTATAATGCATTATAGATACCTTCATAATGCATTATAATGGTCTGTATAAGCATTAAGGATGCATTGTACAGCATTATAACGGTAACTATAGTGCATTATAGATGAGAACTTCATGAAGCATTCATAATGCATAATAAATATGGCTATATTTTTATGCCTTGTTCTAAATATTTAAAACCATGTTTATAATGCTCCACAAATGCATTATAATGTGTTATGAATGTGTTAATTGATTCTTACAGAGATGACATTCATGGCATTTGTTATATAAGAAAAACAGGATTTCTTTAAGTATGATAAAAAAACAGGAAAATTCACTTTTCATCAGGTTTCCCAGCACAGAGTTAGCTAGTAGAAAATCCCAGTTTCAAAAGTCTGTGGCACCCTTTAAAAATTGAGTTCCACAAAAGCAGCCTGAAAAGACTAACAGTGATTATTGCCGCAAAATAATATCAAACAGGTATTAATGTGTGACATTTAAATAATTCAAATATAATAGCTACTTATGGATAATTGCTTTTCTTTTTCTTTGTGTAAAAATACAAAAAAATGTGCATTATTTGTAATCCAGAGGGTATTCAGGGTTTGAGTAGGCCTACTTATGCATAACACAGTGCATATAGATATGCACATGTTCACAATACTATATGAAGACACAATTAAACACCCACATACATAAATATGCACATTAGCATACCTTTCGAATATTACCTTCATGTAAGACAGATTTCAGCACATGTTCCCCATCTAATATAGGTTCTCCCACAACTGAAACAGGACGAAAGAATTCATAATATTCCCTTTTCAATTAGGAACAGTTAATTACCAAATGTAATGAATGAGCTTAATTAGCAGTACATATTTCCTTTCATGATAAAGAAAAAAGCACCACACTCGCACCGAATAAAGGATGTGATCCATTTAGTAAACAGTTATTAATGCAAAGCTTAATTGCCACAATCCACATATGAAATTGCACTAATTATGTTACAGTTTCAGCTGCCGTGATGGAGAAGATGGGAAGAGAAACAGATTCCATTCACACTAAAGCCAACTGCAAAGCCGACTGGATCAGATGCATAAATATATATATTGTGCCCCTAGAAAAGGTGCATATAATGTATGTTTGTAAGTGCAAAATGATACGCACAGGACTTCTGAACATACAGTGCGTCGATCTGCTTCCCATAACCACTTACCTGATGTATGATAATGGCAGTATGTACAAAGAGACGCAGAAATATACACAATGAAGGGAATAAGGTACACAAAAAAATACACAGGGAGAATACACACCGGGAGCAAGGTGGTTATGTTTATGGAAAACCACCTGAATCGGGAAACTGTATTATTATTATTATTATTATTATTATTATTATTATTTTGAGGAACATGGCATGTTTGAATTTGTGCATCTGGGTGCGTGTGAGAATAGGATTGTTACAAAGAAGATCAACAGAAAGACATATACTGTAACATTGCAAGTGCAGCTAGCGTTCTGGGTATTCTACCTTACTGTGCATGTGAACATTGCATAAATGTAAGAAAGAACACGAATGCCAGAGAAACACAGATACAGATTCAGCCACAGCATCACAGAAACTCACTGTACATCTTCCCGGCATTGATTATATATATTATTTTACAGATGTAAACGTATTTTATCAATTCTATGTTTAATACGTTGCCTATTGTTCTGTGCCTGAAATGAATACTGAAATTACCTTCTTTTTCTGTGATAAACCACAAATTTCTTGGAAAAATGTAATCATTGAATAAGGCAAGAATGTTCAGTATTAATACTGCAGATTGGTCTGTGGCCCCTAATTGATTTGGCACACTCTCAGTAACATACTGAGTGACAAACTAAGCCCACATATACAGTGATATTGTTAGACAAAACACTGCTTGCAATTTACTGTAGCTGTGGGTAATTGCTTAATCGTTAATTAACTGCCTGTAGGTGTTTATAGACTGTGTGGGTATTACAGGGTGTTTATGACATTGTAGTTAATACAGGGTGTTGACTTGGTTATTACAAGATGTTTGCTGTCACTGTAGGAGCTGAAAGTATTCACTGGCTCTATGGGTGTTGCAGGAATTTCCTGTCACTCAGGGTGATGCGGGGTCTTTACAGGCATGCTTGGTGTTGTAGAGGATTTCTTGCGACCTTGACTTTCACAGGGTCTTTGGGCTTGTCGCAGGTGTTACAGGGCATTTCCTGCGACTACATGCGTGTTACTGGTTTTTTGCTGACATCGTCGGTTCTGAGAAATTCTCGTGACCTTGAATTTCACAGGGTCGTTGGCATCATAGCTGAGATTACGGTGTGTGTGTGTGTGTGTGTGTGTGTATGGGGGGGGTATTTCTGAGGAGCTCTGAGTTTTATCAGGTCTTTGACATCATTTACATTTTCGGAGGGGGGGTGCGGGCACGGGTTGGCGACTCTGGGTGTTACGAGCGTTCGTCTATCATTGCTGCTGTTACGACGCGATTGATTGTTACCGTGGAATGGTCATCATCGGGCTGCAGCAGTGAAATTCCTGGCCCTCCGCCTCCGCCATGCCCCCATGCCAGCCCCAGCTGAGCATCTCACCTGACTGTTGCGACTCCCAGGCTGCCGTCTCTCGCTGAGACACCAGGCCTCCCAACTCCCCCGCTCTGTGCAGGAATTTAATATTCAACTTCATATTGGAAAACAATCGTGCGTGTCTACACACATCTCGGACGCAATATATCCATTACTGCTTTTAATCTCATAAACACGGAGAGGGCTATTTATCACTGCAAATTCGGGGCATTTCAGGATTCTTTTTATTATTTTAATATATTTCCTTTGTATTAAATCACCAAAATGATGAATTATAGGTGTCCGAGATGCTTTCTTCAGCGTGCAAAGAAACGCCACACTGCCCAGTTTGCGTGGTCATTGGGATTTTTAAAAAATATATTAACATCGAAAAAGAAACATAAATATGTTTGCTGTCTCCTTTCTCTCCCAACCATGAAATTCTTCATCTCGTGGTATTTTTTTTTGAATAATATACCGTGTGATTGTCTGGTTCCAAGGAGACGTGACTGGTGAGCAGCAAGATAGGAGGCAGTAAGAGCGCTGTGGTCGCCTTCAAGCCAAGTAGTGTGAGGGGTGAGGAAGCGGAGCGAGTCACCGAATTCAAATACCTTGGGACAATAATATACAATCAGCTAAATCTCCAAAACCATGTGGATTATGTGTAGAAGAAAGGAAGACAGAGTCTGTCTCTTCTGAGGAAGCTCAGGAGTTTTAACACCGGCCAGCGCACAATGTCCATGATTTATGAATCGCTGACTGAGAGTGTGCTGACATTCAACATAGTGTCATGGGATGGGCAACTCTGGGTTAAACAGAAGAACATACTGGCATAAATAGTCAATCAGGCCGGGAAAATCATTGGACAATAAACAACAACGACTCTCCCTTAAATTTAGTTAGCAGGTAGTTTTATTATACTGGTATCTTGTGTATTTTGCTTTTAATCTATTCATTTATGTTAAGTCTCTCACTTGGAGTATGATTTTATAACATATTTTACTTATATTTAGTTGCATTGGCATATGTTTATTGTGTATAGTGTTGTTTGTATTGTGTGTTTAATTACGTCACTGCCAAAGATGAAATTACATCTGATGTAAATTTGATGGACATTAAAGAAATATTCTATTCTATTCTATTCTATTGCAATTTTGGATAGTGCAATTTTGATACCTTTAATATTCTGCCATTGCCACTGCATCCGATTCACAGACACATGCACCGGGCATTGTTTCTCACGCATACACGCAGCATCCATCAGTCTCGCCGGCACAAAGAGGACAGTTTAACAGTTTGTGTAGATTACAGTTTTGCCCATGATTTGTAGGTAGACAATGAGGCTATAAAAAGATATTCCGCTTCCTGACTTCAAACCTGAGGTCCTACAGTTACAAATCCTGTAGTCACAGATGGAAATTAATCGCAGGAGTGCACGCCCTCCATCTGAGCTGTTTGGGAAGTTACGGTGTGTGTAGGGGGGGCAGGGGGGGGGGTTTGTAGTGTGATGCAGAATTTATAATAGAAATCCGGGGGAAAAAAAAACGTATTCCAAATATATGAGGTGTTTTGTTATATAGGGCATCAGCGCCCCTTTGAATAGTGAATTGTCTGAAAAGATGGCAGCTGGGTGAAGAAGAAGCAACAGCTTTCTATCTCTCAGGAGTCCGAGTGGGTCTCCATTGCTCGTGTAGCTAAGGTCCGTATGACATCACCTCTAGTGTCAACATCGTTTCTGCTTTACATAGCCGATGCTGACTCCCCAAGAATGTCCGATTTGCGGGTGTGTGTGCGTGTGTGTGTGTGTGTGTGTGTGTGTGTGTCCTACATGTACTATAGGCATCATGTAACAATCACCCTCAAGCGCTTGTGAGTAAGTACAGAAGTGCTTCCTCAGCTTGCGGAAGTGGAGTCACTCTTAGCGCTTACTTTGTGTGTGTGGACCACATAGCGGGGTTTTGAGTAGCGGGGGAGGGGGTCAGGTCAGGTAGGGGTGCCAGCATCCAGAGAGAGGGGCTAAGCGGGGGCAAGCCATCTCTGACAGCTGTTCCACCTCCTCGCCCCTAGGAGGCCTCACACCAATCAACGCAGCACAGCCAGAATCAATTATCACCTGGGGCAGGGGGGCGGGGCGTGACCGCGACCGCACATGGCCCCGTCTCTGTGCCCCTCTCCGTGCCCGCTGGGCTCACGGAGGGCACAACTGCAGCGGGCGCTGCCTGACGGGCCGCAGGCCTTTTTTTCTCAATCGATGGCCACCTCCCACGGCCATTCTCCTTCCACCCCTCCATCGGTGAGCCCCCGACGCGCATCCCTTCCCACGACAGACACCTCCAGGTTCCGAGCGCATGCCATGCTGCCCGTGGACACAGTCGTCCCTCTCCCAGTAGCATAATTACTACAACACCGTTGCCATAATAGACTTAATTCTACACGTTGTTCTCGCAAAAGTCGCTCGGATCTGAAATGCGCGCAAACCCTTGACAGCCGTTTGGCGAAGCTTTGTTAAATAAGCGTAATTATCTGTCTGACTCTAACTGACGGCCAGCTAGGAGGGACACACTGAACGGTAGGAGAAGAGTGTCTTAATCACCTCTGAGGCTGGGGGGGTGGTTCACAGAGACTTCTCCCATTAAAAACTCCCCGTTCACCCGTCACTTGCTTTCATGTCAGACTTTTCCTCTAGTAGACCGAAACACATAATCTGCTCCTTTATTCCTCTCTGTTAGGATACGTTATTGCAGTCCCTACCCAGAATCCCTGACACCTTTCTCCCCACATCTGTTTACTGTTTCCCGCAAAGCGACCGCGGTACCGTTTGTGCCGCGGAGTCTGCCTGCCGCGGGGGGCTTCTTATAATCCACCGTATCAAGTATTACCGCTCCTGAAGATGACGGATCGAAGTTAAATGTTAAAAGATTCCTTCACCGGTTGAGAAGGGTCTGTACAGAACTGAGAAATAGGTATCGTTTTAAGAGCATTAAGGTAAACTCCATAATTAAACGTTGACAGAAAGTACCCCAAAAAATTAGTTTGGCCCCTTTACTGTCCGTCCAAAAATCTACTGAGAGGGACCTATCGTAGGGTTGCCAGACGCCCCATGAAATATATTTCCTGCTACAGGCCTGAACCCAATTCATTACATAATCAAAAGGGATTTCTGAACTTCTAACTCCTCGTTTTTAATATCTATACAGTTATTCATAATAACTAACCCATGCAGCCTTGTGTATGGCGGTTGTTTCTCTATACATGCACATTTAATCCTAATATGTACAACTACTAAAAAAATATTGCAGTTATACTGAGCTTCCACTCCAGAACTTTCTTACAGTTTATCTGTGTCCAGTATGAAACAAACCTCAGACCATTCAGAGTGTCCCCTGTCTTGTCCTGTCTTTCCTAGGATGGGCCTGAATGTGACTCACTGCATATCCGGCAATAAAAAATCCTGACTGGATGGAAAATACAAAGCAGTGAAAATATACCAGGAGGGAGTGCTATTGTCTTCAGAACTGGAGGACCAAATCCCACCTCTACTCTGTGAGCGTGGAGTTTGCAGGTTCTCTTCTAGTCACGTGGGTTTCTGAAGACGTGCAGTTAGGCTAATTGGTGTCTCTAAATTGCCCCAGGTGCATGACAGTGTGAGTATGTACAATCAGGGTTGCCCCAGCCTTGTACCCTGAGACAAGTTCCAGAAGACCCTGCCCAAAATCAGCTGGTAGAAGATGGATAGATTTTGAAATATCAATCAGGTTATTGCTATATGTCATCAGTCGAAGGCAAAGACACGTGCCGCTACATCACGATGACCAGCAGGTGTCAGTGTGCGAGTGTCCACACCTCTCTGTACCTCACTGTGGATTCCTGGATGGGACAGGGTCACACATAACGTGGTAAAAGTCAGACCAGACACAAGGGGAGACATAGAGGGGAATGGAGGAAGTTGGGAGAGAGCTGTGTCTAATTGGGTTTCCCATGAACAAATTAAGTTCCAGAGAGAGAAAGGGCCAGAGGCTTTTCATAATTGTATCGACACGAAAATGAATATGATAAATGGCATTCATTCAGCATGTGTAAGATTTATTGTCTTCGCTTCGGGCTTCAATTGAAAAAGAGAGGGGAAAAAAACTGCTGCAGACATTATATCATGGTGGCCACAATGAAAGCTCCCCAGCCCCGTCTCCCCGTAGCGGAGACCCCCATCTTGTAGGCAATCTCAGAATGTGAGGAGCAGAACACTGCATCAGCTGCGCTCCCACAGTAACTACCGTTAGGAGAACATGAAATCAGACATGCGGCCCTCCTGAACGCTTGGTACTCTGCTGTTATCTAATGTTATAATTATTTTATCTCCGGCAAAGTGTGGCACTATCATCATCTCGGGGTTTTTGGTTGTCCGAGCCACACACCGATGTGCATTTCCGAAACCGGTCAGTTTAAAGCTCAACGAGGTGCGATATCGGCCCCGATGGATCGCCGGCACGCGCCGCTGCCTTCACACTGCTGCTGTCAGTCACTGCGCTCCGAGACGGAAGGCTGAGCTGCCCCCCCCCCCTCGACTGTGGACCATCCCTGCCTTTTTTCCATGTGGTGAAATAGAAATCTCATAATGCACATGCTGAAGGTTCATCCATCCTGAGGAAAGGGAACACGTCACTGCTGAGACTCATCTAACCCGTCCTGCCTCATCCCCTCACTCTATCTCTGCCTCATCCCCTCACTCTATCTCTTCCTCATCCCCTCACTCTATTTCTGCCTCATCCCCTCACTCTATTTCTGCCTCATCCCCTCACTCTATCTCTGCCTCATCCCCTCACTCTATCTCTGCCTCATCCCCTCACTCTGTTTCTACCTCATCCCCTCACTCTATCTCTGCCTCAACCCCTCACTCTTTCTCTGCCTCAACCCCTCACTCTATCTCTGCCTCATCCCCTCACTCTTTCTCTGCCTCATTCTCTCAACCTTTTTGCTCTTTGATTCCCATCTCCCCCTCATTCAGTGCTTGGTTCTCCTCCTCTGCCTCCCTCCTTCCTTTATTTTGCCTCTCTATCCTTCTCTTACTCACTTCTTCATATACCTCTTTTTCTTCCTTGTTCTTGTCCTAACCCACTGCTCATTCCCTCATACCTCTTCGCCCGCAGTAGTTTGGTGTTTCCCTCTTCAGCCTCTTAGATCTTCATCGACAATATCACACGCTTTAGCAGGTATTGCATGAGCGTGTCAGAAAGACAGGTGATTTTTAACAACTTCAGTGGGCAGCACTGTAGCCTCACACCTCCAGGATTTGCGGGTTATATCCCACCCATTTTTTCTGGTCCCCACAAAGGCAAGCACAATGTTATAAAAATCTGTGAATGCAATCAAAAACTAAAAATGACAAAAATCTTTTTGCTTTGTTACTTATGATGGGTAGGAGTTAAGGTTCTCCTTGGTGGGATTAGGGTTTTCTTCATAGAAATGAATGGGTAGCCCCCACAAAGATATGAGTACTGCTCTGTGTGTTGTGTGTGTGCATGTGTGTGTGCATGTATGTGTGTGTGTGTGTGTGTACCCAGTGAATGGCTGTCTTCCCACCCAGGTTACTCCCTGTCTCATGCTCTGATTTTCCTGGGAAAGGTTCCCAGCTTTCCCAGCTCACCAGAACCCAGTACTGAATAAGCAGGGGGGGTGGATGGCTATTTGAAATATTTAAATAGCGCGACAGGCCTCAGACAAAAGACACCATAACCAACACAAAAATGTTACATAATGTTTTGGATCAAAACCAATGTGTCGTCATGTTCTAGTCTTCGGCTGGTGGTGATGATTACTGCATGTCATAATACAAGTCAGTTAAATACTCAGGTTTCAAGCAGAGATTGCAATTTCTCTGTCCAGTCCTCACCTCCTTTAGTTTTAGCCATTTAATATGGTTTCTTTTTTTTTTTTAAATTTGCTAAATGTATTTTACCAAGGGCATGGCACGGTGGTGCAGTTGTTAGCACACACGCCTCTGAGACCAGGGTTCAAGTCTGCGCCATGGCTCCATGTGTGTGGCATTTGCATGGCTACCCTGTGTCATCGTGGGGTTTCCTCCTAATACTCCGGTTTCCCCCCACAGTCCAAAAACATGCTGAGGCTAATTGGAATTACTAAATTGCCCATAGGTGTGTGAGCGTGCCCTGCGATGGATTGGCGCCCCATCCTGGGTTGTTCCCTGCCTGACGTCCACAGTCTGTGGGATGGGCTCCGTCCCCTGTGACCCCGAATAGGACATGCAGTTGCAGAAAATGGATGGATGGATGTTCTATCAACAGGTAGCCTGACTGAACACAGTAGAGAATCAGAGCATCTCCTTTTCTGGTCATCTAGCCGTTGTGTATAAAGCTTTGCATTGTGGTGTGAAACATGCCAGCAGTTTATGCTTTTAAACACATATCTTCAGTGAGGCTGGAGAACCACTGCAAACAGGGAAGGACCCACCTGGTTCACACTAAATATGCATGGATTGTAGTCAAACGACTATTTACTAAAGGTTATTACTAGGGCTTAACCACAGGGGGGCAGCTTGGTGACCTCAGGAAGCCACTCGTTAACCTGAGCAGGGCTCGGGTTTAGCTTGGAGCTCCCAGTGTCGGAGAGCTTAAGGTGATTTTATCAGCGGTGTTTTGAGAAGTATAAAATAGCGCGGAATACAGATAAATGGGCCCAATGAGTGACAGGAAGCAGGACGGCGGCCTAACCGCTCCTGTGCATGTGCGGTGACATGTGACTAACACGACCACACATGTGTCTCTGCCCCCCCCCCCTTCCTCACTTACTTTCTCCATCTGTTCCGCTTCCACCAGTGGCCCCCAACCCTGATATAAAATCAAACCTGGTCATAGGTCTTTTGTGAGCGATTCGACGCGGCTTCTACATTCCCTCATCAGATGCCAAATGAATTAAAAAAAACACAAACTTGCTAATGAGCAATTAGGGAACTGTAACAGTCGCAAATCCACAGAGCAAAAGGATCCGGATGATCTCTGTGGCTGTAGCCAATATTTGTACTTCGACTCTATTTCCTTTCTAGCCGCTCCCTGCTGTATGGATATTCCCACGCTCCGTTTACTCTTTGTCTTTCCATACGAACGTAAGGATGTCCACATGATAAATGGTAAATGATCTTCTCCACCACCACCCCCAACCCCCCCCCCCCCCACCTAAATTGCCTCCAAATGTTGCGGGTTCGGAATTCTTTCCTATCTTGTTGAGGGACTGCGTCACTTCCAGAAGGAACACAATCGAATAATCTTTTCTCTTCGGGGGGATTATCTCCTCTCGGCGGCACCAGACGGTGTGTGAAATATGGACACCATCTTTCAAATGCACACATGATTAGGCTTGAAACCCTGACACCAAGCGACAGGATGTTGCTCCTTGCTGCACTCACACACACACGCACACACACACACACTCACACACACACACACGCGCACACACACGAGTCTTATACTATCGTCATACAGTTGGTCCTTTCTCAGTGAAGGTCTGCACGCTTGTGCGCTCATGTATTACGTCGAAATAGCATCTCAATCTATGCTTTCGTAGGAATTTTCAAACCAAAAATCTGATCCAACCTCGTTCCCTATTTATTGTGTCAATAACCGATGCTAAAGATGGGGGCGGGGGGGGGGGGGGGGGGGGGGGGGGGGGGGGGGGGGGGGGGGGGGGGGGGGGGGGGGGGGGGGGGGGG
>JABFEA020000002.1:2590542-2618969 GCA_019775915.2 Cyphomyrus plagiostoma | reverse complement strand
TTTCGTCGGAATTTTCAAACCAAAAATCTTATCCAACCACGTTCCCAATTTATTGTGTCAATAACCGATGCTAAACATCCCCCCCCCCCCCCCCGTTCCCTCATAATTGAAGTCTCCCTTTCAAAACAGTGGTCTCCGGGCCATTATGAAGCGCTTTCTCCATTGTATGGAACAAAACATACCGTTGAATACATGAGTGCAGTTTCTTTGAGTTTTTCACTGGTACGGCGCCTTGTTCCCGACTACAGTCTCTACCATCGACTCATGGGGGGGGGGGGCAGCAGGTGTGAAACAGCGTAGTCAAATTATTAATGAGCCAGAGAAGACAAACATCTTTGTAAAAGAGAGAGGAGACAGCTAACCAGTGGGAAACATGCAGTAGATGGAGGGAGAGATGGATGAGAGTGGCATGATGAGCAGACAAGCAAACAATGCTCTCCCAAGCCAGAGGGGCGAAGCGTGGGGCATGTTCATAAGCAGGGATGAATAGGGGGAGTGAGGTCGATGCCATGGGCAGAAGGAAAGGAGGATGGAGAAAGAAGTGTGTCTGTGGGGGTGGGAAGCTTAGTTGTGGCCCTGGGGCAGGGCAGGTGGGACTGGCGGCTACAAAGTCAGCCCCCACCCTGAGGGGCCATCAGGCCCGGTGAAGCAGGGGGCTGGAGTAATTCCACTGCCAAGGAGCAGGACACTATGGCTGGTGGCAGCTGGTGCTTCGCCCCCTCCCCCTCCTCCTCCTGCTCCCCCACTGCTAGGCAGCAGGCTGGGTGAGAAGGTCAAGAGGCAAGCCGTTGTACGGACAATGAGAGGGCAGCAACAAGCAGGTTAATCGGCTTTCATTAACCGCCATTAACTCCACTCACAGTAAGGAGGTCAGAGGAGGGATTCCTCATGGCACGCACGCTGCCGCTCGGATTCACATGTCTGGCCCCGCGCACACATATGTGCGAGGTGGTGGCGGGAGCCGCCGGCACGCAGGCTTAGGGCACGGACGCTGCGGCGAGCACGCTGACCTGCCTGGGGGGGGTTAGGGCCGCCGTAGCAGTACCGCCTCCACCGCTGACATCGTTCACTCAGAGCTCCCCAGAAGCATCATGAGTGTCTCACAAAACATCCGCATGCTCCTCCACATAAGCCCGGCGCTCTCTGTCTACACAGACGCTGGCACAACATATATACTGGGAAAAAAACAGCATTACAAAGCGGAATCCTCCAACCCCAGGGTCTGCGCTATAAGAAACACGCAACGAAGAGTAATCTGATATAACGAGGATACCGCTATCGAGCGCTAAACATACGCAGATGTATAATATAAACAGATTAGACGTACAACTGATCTTCATTAATTGTTTTCCTTAATTATTCTCAATTTCTTGTGCGCCTTTAAAAGTCTTTCCGTTACTCATGCTAATGTGGTTCCTGCTTTCTTCCATCCTAACACACACACACACACACACACACAGCCCAGCATGAAGGGCAGTCAAGCGTTCAACCATCACGCCTAGATAGCTTCCTCTCCGCCAGACCCGTGCCACGCTTTCACTATCACATGTGTTCTCTTTTCTCCCCATTTATCCAGCCCTCCGATATCTGCCTACAGACATCCAAGGCAGCGTTTAATTTTTCTGCCTATAAGCAACCTTAAAAGGCCTATGTGTGTGTATCTGAGGCATGTATATATGACATTGTGAGGGCCAAACATTCCCGCAATGTGATAAAAGATTGTTATTTTGACGTTGTGGGAACCATTTTTTTCTCTTTTTTTTGGTCCCCCACAGGGGGAAACTCAAGCCTTGAATGCAATTGACAAATTAAAAATGCCAAGTCTTGCATTTTGTTTGGTTACTTATGGTTAAGGTTAGGGCTGGGTAGGGATTATGGTTGTCATTGTTGGGATTAAGATTTGCCCATAGAAAAGAATGGAGCGTCCCCACAAAGATATCAATACAAACTTGTGTGTGTTCGAGTGTGTAACCCTGCTTCTGTCCAGCTATAACAGAGTGGACCGGAAACCGAAAATACCCTATATTCTGTCAAAATTCGCTAGAGTCCTGGACATACAGAAAGGTGGCATATTTATCTTAAATATAGCACCCAGGTATGCAAAAATCTCTCACATTATACACAAGGATCTTGGTTATACTGCAAGTGACAACGTAGCGATAGCACATATAGCATATTATTTTATCGGGGGAGATTTTCGCAAACGATCCCGATAAAATGCTTTCACTTTATCTCAAGATGGGTATCGACAGTTAGGCAGCTATACAGACATAAACGGACATCCGAGGAGGGGCTGCATACGAGCCACACGGAAACTGCCCGAGAGACCTAGCAGCGAAAACAGAAAGGTTTACTCAGGCACACGGACGGTGTCAAGGACAGCACACATGAAATGAAGATGGACCGTTTCCCATGAAACTTCAGAACTATTACCGATATTAGATTAGACCACGGGCGCAAAGGCTCATGGGAACCCCGCTGCACCAGCATGCAATGGCACCTAACAGGATAACATTGTGTTCATCCAAATGTGTGTGCGTATAAATAATACTGCATACATCCTGCTTGTGCAGAGAACATCAGCCGTATCACAAAGGGTTTCTCTCACCCTCCAGCAGACAATATATCACACGGACGCGTGGCCCTCCTTTTCTGGAAGTTAGTGGTACCGTGTGGTTGTCCGGCTCGACTCTCCACTCTTTCCCTAAATGAATAAATAGCAGGAGTGCTTTTATAGTGGATATAGTCATTCTGGTGGCCCGGGGAGTGCATTTCATTGAGATTGATGACAAAGAGACTGCTCTCAATGGCCAGGAAAAAAAATGTGTCATCAAAACTCAGAAAACTGCACAGCTGCACATTCAAAGCCTACTGAAGTAATTCCCAAATCAGTTGTGACACGGATCTCTTCCTCGCTGTGTCTTATTTACACACAATGGAATGCTGTTTATTAATTATTTGATATTTCATACATGCTCGAGATAATATTCTCATGCGCAAGCACATTAAAGCACCAGGAAAAGACGGTCTCACCCATCCAGATCCGACAACCGCGTGAACGCCTAGGCAGCCCACGAATTTCACATGTTTTCGGCCTGGAAACTCCAGATGAAATAAACCACACAATATGTATCCGATTAAAAGAAATTCATTTGAGACCCAAAGAATAAGGATGTAGGACATGGGAATGACAACAGAAATTAGAACTAGACAAATTCAATTATGTTTAAGAGCTTTATATTTTACCCCGGTTAATATTTAATAAGTAGTGCCAAGCGCAGCGAGAAATGAGCGGTAAACTTTCATTAACTATGTTATTTTGCCCCGAGGTAATCTGGTCCGCCTGTCATGTAATTGTTTCGTACTTTTTTTACTCGAATATACGAAAAACACATCCTTTCCCCCCTACTTTGTGTGTGGCCCTTTACACACACACACACACACATATATAAATATATATATATATATATAGGGCCTACATATTGCGTGTATAGCATATTGTAATAAAAACGCACTAGATACACTTTAAACGCACTATTACTTATCTAAGCATTTTTATATTGTACCATCACGGGTACTTCAAGGCTTCCTCAGCAACTTATCATTTATTATTCAAAAGCGATGTCAGAAGCTCTCGAAGCTGAATCCGGCTCTTCCTTTAGACGGGATCGGTTAAATTGGTATCAGCAGACGCACGCAATAAAAACTGCGCCCCGGGCTAACACCCGGATCCCATTATGCAGATCAGGTGTTTTTTTTCCTACCGACAAATCGTTTTCTCTTATGTATTCTATATATTCTCCCTAGAGAGTTAGGATTTCACGCATTTAATGTATTTGTCCACAGATCCACTCTTGTTTACTGATTCGTCCCGGTTTCCGCAAATAAATGCGCTGCCTTTCACCTTAACAAAGCAACCTATCATACACTTCGAAAAGGCACTTAATATATTAGATAATACATGTAACAACCTTTGAGAACAATAAAAACAATCGCTGTTTGTAGCTATACTGCTCAGTATCATATTAAATATCAGACAAGTGTTGTACACTTAAATCTTATTGTTTAGCCGAGTCACTTCCCGCTTGTACCCGAAACACAACTCGGGCATGGAATCCAGTTAGGGTAAGGTATTTGCGGGAAAACAGGTAATTACTTTGGATTATATACAGAAAATATAAGAAGGTCAGTTTGTCCATATGGCTGGACTACAGCAGGCAGCCAATCTATGCTTCCAACAACCGCTCATCAAACGTAGGCCTATAGGGTCGTGAGCAGCGAAGTTAGAGGTAATTATAACGTCATAACATGACTTAAAGGAAGTCTAAAGCGATACACGTGAATTAGGCACGTTAAGGTAAATAGCGCTTATTTCTATCATTTAATCCAGGTGTTTGTAATAAAGGATTTATATGACAGATTAAACGATTACTAAATTAAGATGTGTTTACACAGCTCTACTTTATATCGACCACACGCTATCTCTCTTTTAATACGAATGGCTTCTAGGGGTTTGTCTCACAGTGACTATTGTTCGTGCACAAACTTGGTGAAACTACAAACTACGTAGTGCAAACTACGAGCTGAGTCAAAGGCGCTGTATTAGACCTGGAAGAATGACGGCAAAAACTGATGGTGAAGAAATATTAAACTATGAATAACATGAACCTGAACCTATTGCAGTCCTTGCCACACTAAATGCGTTAAGACAATTGTGCATCACTGGGTTTAATAAAAAATATTTATGTCCTTTATGGTAGCCTAGACGGTAAAACGGAGGGCTAAAGGCTGAGGGAAAGGAGGCAGATTAAGATTTAAGGTGGGTGAGAACAAATTGAGGCTAAGGAAGCGAATAAGGAGGCTTCGGCTGAGAATAATAAAAGGAGGAACATGAAGACCGTGACTGCCGAGCTGCTGGCGGTGTGTCACCGTTACAGGTAAAAGGATTCTGGGAAAGTAGCTGCAAAGTGACCTTACCGTCGGAAAATTGAGTGTTTGAGCATAACAGTCAATTTCTTAAAGTATGAATTACTGAAAAGCGAAGGATAGTCTTGGCTTCAGCTCTGGATAAGTGCAGGTAATTGAGCGTGACTATCAAGCTAAAATGGATGTAATCCCTTTTGCTCAGCTGACTACAAGTAATGCCTTAAGCCCACTTTGCACGGCAACGGTCTCTTGAGGTACCGCCGTTCTGTATAAATGCATCTGACTGAATTACACCCAGCAGCAGAAAATGTGTTCCAAGCTAGAGGGATCTGGCATAATTTTGTGCAGCCCTGTGAAGAGCCACCAGGCACAGATCTTTCTGTATGACAAGAATATCAATAAATAGCTGCATAGCTGTATACATCCACCTGCTCTAGGATAGTTATTCATGGGCTCCGGTTTCATCATATATAGGATGTAATTATACACTTGGATATTTTGAATTGTATTGGTTTCATAATAATATTACAATCCATTTTGTTGTAAAATGTATACCTATTTAAGGCTGTTGTACTGACCAATCGATATTTACGTAACATCACAACACTGCAACTTCGTGTGTGAAATCTGTTATGTGCTGAGCTCCCATTCTAACTGCGGGTAAAACAAGAATCCATAAAACACGTTTATATAAGACTTTTTCTTTTCTTTTTTAATACCACAGAGCATAAATATGACCAAGCAAAAAAAAAATGGTCAGCAAAAAATGACAGGCGTACTATTACGCTGGGATTTAAAAGAAAGTCAAATACGAAATAACATATACATTTCAGCATTCACTGCAGATTAACCTTTCGATATAGATGTTTTTATTTGTCTCATATTTATGTTTAAAATATATATTGTTTGTTTTATTTTTTTCATTTTGCATTGTCTACTTCTGATAAATATTTCTAAAGCTATATGTTACCCATTTATGGTGCTACATTTTTCATTCTCGTTGATGATACTTTACATTTTTTGACTATTTCGAAAATATTCGGATTTTCTTGTGTTAATCATACTTTTAAAATAATTTCGTTCAGTGAGTTCATTGAGATGGTGAACTAGGTTGTATTAAAGGTATGTTGTCATAACTAATACATATACCGTAATATTAAACATTTTGAAGAATCCGCGAAGACCATAGAGGCAAAAGCGTTGGCCCTAACACAACACAATATTAAATTTCAGTTTAAAACACCGCATCTTCCAAAATATGTATGTACTTAGCATATTTAATAGTACTGAATCATCCACGAATCAAATGGTACTATATTAAATATTTTCGTGCCTAATTATTAATAGTGATTAAAAACGAACATCGGCTTGTCGTAGGCTGTCATTGACGGGCGGAGGGTTTAAATGGGCTGCGCGTGCGGCGTGTTGTCCTGGCGGCAGACCCGGTGATTGAGCCAGTTACAGGCTCTGTTTCATTCCGGCGCTCCAGGTTGTGAGTTTACGGGTTTTGAGCATCGTTTAATTTCCCACATCCTGTTGCCTATAGGGTGTATCCGGAAGCTTTTATATAAGCTTTTACGTCAAGATTGTAAATAGCCCACTTCTTCATGGGTGTCATAACATGAAAAAATAATTAGCAACAATTAGACATGATATTAAAAATAAATAACCAGTGATTCTTTGAAAAAAATAGCGACTAAAAAAAGTACCCAGATTATTTTAATGAGACTTTTGGCGTAGTCATTTTATTACTTAATTTAAACTGTAGATTAATAAATTTGTTCATTTTATGATTTTCTTTTAAATCATATGGAAAAATGCATGTTTTTTGCGTGTTTTACAGAGTATTAACCAGAATCTAGCAATGGTATGTGCTACTGACCTTTATCCAGTTCCGTACCACGTCCCAGATTATTCATAACTAAATCACAACGCTTTATTTAGAGGTGTCTCTCTGCCAAAAAATAAATGCAAAATGAATGAAATCCTTACATGCGCGTAGGCGTTAACTACTATTTCTTTACGGGGAGTATTAGTGCAGAACCCCCACACTGTCAAATCGAGACTCTCATCACAATGTATAAAACCAAACAATGAAATCGATAAAATGAGCATGAAAGAGAATCCCTGCTATTAACGAGCTATCTTCAACCCTCTAAATGAAGGTTTAAAATTCTGTTAATTTTGAAAGCACATTCGTTTACATTTATAAAACACATATACATTCGTGTGTAAATTTTGATTTAAAAATTGTGGTGAGTCAACGCTGTTGTGGATTAGTTCCATGTGACCAGAATGTTCCTAGTCCGAACACTACAGTGTTCCCTCTTATAGATGATAGACTTATAGATTTATGAAATATTCACTTGGGAAAACAGTTTTAAATCAGTTTTTATAAACGAAGCGAAACGTGCTTCATCATCTAAATTGACACATATTTTGTTATGTCGTTGTACATTATTACAAAATATTAATCTCTTTTAGTCATGCAAAGAAGAAATTCCTGAAATTTGTCTACTATAGAAACCGATTCCTATTATCAGAAAGACGATAGTTATATTAAAGCAAAAAAATTGCACTACACTGCGTCCAGATTAAGTATGTTTTAATAAATCCACTTTGGTGTCGACTGCTAAATTATACTGAAATGCTCATTAAGATAACAGTTGGCTTTACACAAATCCTTGGTTAAATGGCAACCAGTCACATGAACGTTTTTTTGTTGACCAATGGGAACACAGTATCATGATTTGTTCCAGGGAGGGGTAATACGGGATCCGTCCCGCAAAAGTGGGATCATCACGCCAAACTTTCACTGGCCTCCCCGAACTGCAGATGGATGATTCCGCGGGAGGCTCAAGGGAGGGAGTCCGGAAGACATTTGGTTCGATAATTTGCAGAACGACAAAGCACCAGGAACCAAGAAACGGAATTTTAAGTGGTAGATGTTGTTTTCTGAATTACCCTTAAGTGGTCCTACAGGCACCCATTCAATCTGACTCCTCTATTCTGGTATTGTGTCGATTTTCGGGAAGAGCAGATAGAAGACTGGAAGTGGGAATGGAGAAGGATCATAGCAATGCCCCTAATCGTCACGGCCCGGTTCCCCAGACTGTCCAGCACGAACCCATTAGCTTCGGAATCGACCAGATCCTCAGTGGTTCGGATCAAGACAATTCTCACCAAAACGGCCCTCGGAGCGATTTGGATACTAGCAGTCGCACCGGTGGCGGAAGGTACCGCATTGGCAGCCCCGCTGGCGGGAGCGCGGCACCTCACCCCGCGCTATCCGGCGCCTTTTCCGGACTCACTGCACCTTTCGAGGAATCAGGACCGTACAGCGTGAGTCTGACCCTGGCTCCTGGTGGTGTGATTCGGGTACCTGCACACAGACCTCTAACTGCCGCTGTTCCGCCGCCCATGGCCAGCGCCATGCCTGGTTTCGGAAGTGTCAGTTTCCCGTGGATGGAAGCCAGTCGCAGGTTCGCCAAGGACAGGTTCACAGGTAAATACATTTATACTGGTATTGATAATGAAACCAGCAAGAAGGGAGAATAAGAAGACTGTTGAATTTAAGTGTAGTTAACCAACTTTTAAAGTATTGTATATTTTCGTCTGTGTGTGTCTTGGTAAGATTATCGATTTCTACGGCATGAATACTGAATGTTTTGTAAGCGATGCAAAATATTTCCAACACAAATTACTGCTCATTTAACAGTTTGTTGTTGTTCTTTTACAGTAAATACTTCCCACTAAAAGTGCGCGGGAAAACTTTAACAAAAAATTGAATTGCGTTTTAACATGCATGATTAAGTCTGGTAAACAAATTCTATGTAAAGCCGTATCTAAATTTATAGGCCTAAATACAAATGAACGTACGGAATATTTCGAAATTATTGTTTTACATAGATCTGCGCTATACATTGCAGCCAGCAGCAGCAAATGTAATAGAAGAAATAATACTAATAATTATAATAATAATATAATGATTAAACCGCAAAATACATTTCTCAAAGCAACTAACAGCTTCATGTCGAATGACTACCGTAATACACGAAACACGCATTGTAACAAATTTTGTAGCAAATATTCAGCAGTTTTAACAGATGTTTGTTACTTAATGCGATCTTAACGCCTGAACTTTAATTTTAATTATAATAACTTGGACTGTCAATTACGAAAAACAAATAACCTATTTCATTTAACACATCAACAAATCAGAGAAAACAAAAAGCATTAACAATCTCCTATAATAACGTAATGTTACAATATAGATAAACAAATGACGAATTAAAAAAAACTTGTGCTGTAATGATGCAAAACAGGCAACATCGGAAACAAACAAAACTGCTCTTAAAAAAGAAAACCTTGAGCAACTATATTTATTACAGCTTTGCTTGCTACATGTAACAACATGTGGCAAGTTATTGCGCTGGCATTATTGGATAGTTATCCTTTCGCTCATCTACTGAAGGCCAAAAGTCAATAAGATGATGGATTTACTTAGTCTCTTACGACTACAAATGAGTTTATAATTTAAACCAGTAGTCAGGACACCTGTTTTCGAATAACGCATTCAGATTAACACATTCAAACGAGTAAAACTTGATATTTTTTCTTTAGATGCGTTGTATTTAAAGTGTCGTTTTTAGATTACTCGACATTGAGAAATATTTCCCTTAAAACTATTCCTGAACTACACTTTCAAACAGTTTCTCAGTTGAAATACATATAGCATATATATATATGCATGATTAACGTATTGACATCATTTTCAGAATTTTTAATTAGTTTCCAACCTAAAATAGATAATTCAGGGCACGACGTTTGGCAGTAATTATGTAAAATGGGCCGCTGATTAAATACTTGATATCGTTGTCATATCATTTGCATAGCATATAAGGTCCTGAAAATCCTTTTTATTGTTTTCCGGGATGATTTTTTTTTAGTTTCAGTATATATCTCAATTATATATTTTTTTATCAGTAACGGTAAATTGCATATTCAAACTCTGATATCTATTGATGATACATAACGAATTCGTTCTTGGATATTTTTCCGTCGTTTAACCGAATAGCTATATTAAAAACATCATAAAATGTCTAAAGACATCATTAATATAATAGCTTTCAATTCGGTTAACAATGGACGGAAAATGACACGTCTAATTCTTTTAAACTAAAAAACGTATGAATAGGAAAAAAAGTCGCACACCACATAAGTAATTGAAACGAAAACTGACAATTTTGTTAGCAGAATTATATTTAACTAAAATTAATTAAGTCATTATTAACTGGATTTGGATTTTTGTTGGACATGTTCGATGGCAATTTAGGGAAAAAATCATCGATCTGATTTCATTTACAGCTGTTAGGAAAAATCCTTGCTTTATGATATTAATGTTTTTTTTTTTTTTGTTAAATAACCTCAGTTAAACTTCTAATTTCTCGTAATACACCCACACAAACACACACACTTTTCACGTCCAAGAACATGATATAGTATGTTTTTCAAAATAAGTATCTTATTTACCTGGGAAAATACACTGTGATGTGGACAGTCCTGATGTGCACTCTTACTGTATCAGTTCAGGTACCACTGAAGAACTAGAACTTTTCTTGTCAGCCTCACCTACATGTACTATGGATTTGTCTTTGCAGTTTGGGAAAATACTCTCAAAGACAACACAAAATATACATTTTAAAAAGGAATAAAATATGTAAAAATATATGCAGAAATATGACTTGGACTTAACTTCATAATAATTTCAAGTTTATTTTTATTATTTTATTATATGGTGTATTAGGTATGAGGAAAACCAAAAAACAATGACCCACAGTATATGAACTGCATTTCCAAAAGGTGCCGTATTGAAATTATGTTCAGGCAAACGTCTGGGTGCCCGTAGTGATATATGCATTAAATAATCGGACACATTTTGAAATGATTAGTTTTAGTGTTTAAACATGCACAATGTATATAAAATTTACACAGCCATTAAAACTGGTGCTAAAAGTGATGCATTTAATTATTTACCGGTCTGAGGTGAGTTAAGTGCTAGGAATTCTAGGTGGTTTGAATGATTCCCTTTTTTGTGATCTTGAAGTCTAGTCATCACTGATGCTCGCAGCATGCAGGACACCATCCGGGTGGATATTCAGGCAGAGTGGAGATTCCGGGTGACGTTAATGGAATTCCCTGTGGGAGAGTTCCTCAGCTCCCAAATAAGACACCTGGTCACTGTTTCAGGAGACCCCCTGAATCTGAGTTACTGAGTGACCACTGGAGGTCTTACACACACCGCTCTCTATTACCCCCCCCCGGACACCCCTTCTCCAGCTACACTGACCCCTTTCAGCGTGTCTCGGCGGATCGGCCACCCATACCAGAACCGCACGCCGCCCAAGCGCAAGAAGCCGCGCACGTCCTTCTCACGCGTGCAGATATGCGAGCTGGAGAAGCGCTTCCACCGGCAGAAGTACCTGGCGAGCGCCGAGCGGGCCGCCCTGGCCAAGACCCTCAAGATGACCGACGCCCAGGTGAAGACCTGGTTCCAGAATCGCAGAACCAAGTGGAGGTAAGACAGGTGACACAAACCGGAAGTGAGAAGAGGGCGTCACACTGGCGCCAAAACAAAACAAACCTCGGGCGTTAATGGAAGCTTCACGTCGACTACAGCACTGTTGCTCATCCCTTTATTAGGCCATTCATCTGGAAACCAGAATATCACAAACGAAACTAGCACTATGAATACATGTAGGATACCACTTGCATTTAATTCAGCAGTATAATTCAGTATGTTTAATATGAGCACAACCATTTTATGAGTAATACTGAGTAGTAGCATAACAGAGTGTGATTATCCATGTCTTGCGTTACATTGTATCTATGTTCAGCTCGCAGCACTTTTGCGTTCATCTCTACTTAAGTAATCCTTTCTTCGGTACCACCATATGTATAGCATATTTTCTGAATACATCTACCCCATTTTCTGGGGTGGAAATGCAAGCAGTTTGCTCTAATAATAACCGATTTAGCCTTAATAACATATGACTCATATTGTTGTGATGGCTGTGCGGGGGCGTACGTGTATTCCTTCTGCATGATGTGTGCTCCGTATGTTTGTCCCCAACCACAGTGCTCACTGGAAAGGAAAGTAAAGCTGGCCTGAAGCTCTAATGTATCTGCACTTTCTGGAGGCAGGCCAGCTGGACTCGCTGCCATCCACAGTGCCTTTGCCCGCAAAACTGTTCTGTTTGTGCATATAGCAACCCGATGTTGGCAGCAGAAATATGATTAAGTGCCTAAGTGGCTGTTACTGTTGCTCACCGTTACTATGGTGATGGCGGCCATCTTTCCTATTGACATCAAGCCAGCGTGACTTAATGAGCGATCCACACATTTTAAAACCGTGATGTAATCGACAAACGTAGAACTGCTGTTAAACTGTCCACTTTCAGTCAATTCACTGGATGAAATCATCTCCAGGTATTAGCATTCAACCATATTAGTAGAAAACGTGCCAGCCAAAGGCCTCAGTGGGTCAAATCAATGTCTCTGTTATTCATCCAGACCCTAAGCATCTTTTTTTCTGACCTTCTTGCTTCTGTCCTTAACTCTTCCACTGAGCCTGTTTTTAGCAAGGGTCTGACTGACTCTCCGACTGTCCTCTCCCCACTTGCAACCCCGTTGCCAGGCGACAGACGGCAGAGGAGCGGGAGGCGGAGAGGCAGCAGGCCAATCGGCTGATGGTCCAGCTGCAGCACGACGCCTTTCAGAAGTCGCTGGGCGACTCCGTGCCCCCTGACCCTCTCTGCATCCACAACTCCTCCCTCTTCGCCCTGCAGAACCTGCAGCCTTGGGTTGACGAGGGGGCCAAGCTGGCTGCTGTCACCACACTAGTGTGAAGGTAGGCGCACCTATTTTCTGACTTTCCATTTGGATAACTGATTCTTCATTGACTGCCTTACAAAAATAAAACACCGCCGGTGTTCCTGCTGATGCCTTTTACCTTATTCCACGGTTTGACCTGTTTTCTACAGCAGGTTTCATTGATCAGACAACTTCCACTCCTGGGAAGAAAACAGCAACCCAGAGGCACAAAGTGGCAGTGCTGGAGACAATGTGCAGGGGTGGTAATGGATGCACATGCCTTTAGGAAGACCAATAAGAGGAAGTATTCGAAGAGTACCTTTAAGAAGAGCCAACGGGGAGAGATAATGGAGAGACACCCAACTGACAAAAGCCAGTAAGAAACAGTATTCAAGGGGAGCATTTTACAACAGCCAATGATTATGTGGCATTGGAAAAGGACCACTTTAAACAGAAACTGATTTAAATAACTGCTGTATAAGGGCAGTTTTCACTTTTTTAATTAAAATGCACTTTTACATAAAAATCCTGTAAATATGCTGACCAGTAATGTAACGATGTGTGAAAGGGAATGCTGGCCCTGTGTACTTAGATGTTTGTATAACATGTATCATAACTTGCATTTACAATTTGAAAAACGTGAAAGGACCGTTTTACTTCCAGAGAGAATTTGGATCCAACTAAATGCATTTTGATTAAGGCATCATGTGGATGATCTGGTGCATTTGATGCAGACTGAAGCTATATTTGCCTCTTCCTGAAGAGTGAAACCATGGCTGATGAACCACTGCCTAATGGATAGGAGACTTTAGTCTTGTCGTATGATAGAGCTGTTTGGAAGCTCTGAATTGATACTGACGCATTGACACATAAAATTGCACATGTGACAAAGTTCCCTTTTAAAATAGGGACAATGGCAATGAAATGCCATTGGTTATTCGTTTGCTTTACATATGTCTCCATAAATTGCTAGTTTTATCTATGTTTCTGTTGGTAGCAACAAAAAAATCCACGAAATACAGATTTTTGGAGGAAGGAACAGGGGTTAAATTGTTCACTGCTCATGGTGAATTAGACAAGATAGGAGCACAGTTTACTCTAACATTTAAACAAGCACCTGCTTGATTTCATTGCTTCCAATCTATCTCTCTCTAACAAACCGCAAACTTTCCTTGTCCAGTTATCGTATGATAACAGGTGCTTGGTGCAGCCTATTCCCTGTCCCCGAAACCTCGACGAAATCCCGCATTTCTGTATATTTCTATAAATATTTGAAATTCATTTGCTCCCAAAGAAGAGACATTGAAACTCCTTTATTATACATGAAAGCCAACAGAGGTATGAGTGAAGAAAACCTCAACTTGTACTCCGGGGGAATGGGTATTTGGGTCGAGAGCTAGAGGATAAAAATAGCGGGAACAATCAGCAATAGAGACATCCGTTTTTCGATTGACATTGGAGATAATCTAATGCATCAAAATAAAATCAGTCCTAAAATAAAGTCAGATAGGTTGAGCCAACTAAAGTACAGACAGGACTAGTGGTTGGGTCTGAGCTAAATTGGGGTTCCTATTACTATAAAGTGTACGATTATTTGTATTTGACATATATGTAAATAATAATAAACGTATGTTCACTTTGTCATATGGTGTCATCGCGTTGCATTTCAGATGACTCTTGGTCTGTCGTGAAAGTGGGATGAGAAAATTACGATGAGCAAAAGCACACAAAAGGCTGCTGTGCTTGCGGAAGTAACAGTGGACAAAAGAGAAAGTAACACTGAAACGGAGAACACATTAACGACAATCTAGAACTCGATACCTGCATGCCAAGTACTCAGCTGCAAACTGCTGGACATCACAGTTGACTGGGGTTCGAAGCTTCGTTTCTCAGAGCATAGTAGGTGGTGGGTCACAGCTGCCGTTTAATTAATGGTGAGGCAGCAGAGCATTCCTGATACACTGCTGGCATGCTTCTCTTGCTTTTAAAATGCAAGCAATTTAAATTCTTACTGAGACGATTAATTCAGAGGCTGATATGCGCTGTAAGTCAAGGGTTAGCGATCTACGTAATGCTTTGTTCATATTTTTCACTGTTTTGTTGACAAAGTTCAAAATAACCTGACCTTGAACAGAACTGAACAGTTCTGCAATCGATAGAACTGTGACCCATACTTATGTGAAGGGTAAGACCACAATCAGCATAAATATATTAATTAGTATATTGTTTCTTAATAACCCATGCAAGACTCTTTAGAGAAATAGGTTTTATTTTAATGGTTTAGTTGTTCTGTTTGGAAAGCGGCATTTTTATTTATTTATTTGCATTTTTTCACTATAAACGTGAATGCAGGCTGAAGGCAGAAACTTTTCCTTGGGTACTGACTTATTTAAATGTCTGTGTAAAATAAAACTTCAGAAAACATATCCATAGGCCTACATACAAAGGCAGAAACAACTGCCATAATGCTTTGGAACTCATTACAATATCACGGCTTATAAACAACGGATGTATCCAAATAATTTAATGTTAGGGGATTTTCAGTAGTTCAGAAATGACTGGAGAAATAAAATTGATTCCTTCTGTTATTCATGTGTTTTGAATCAACACACATACTGTTATATACTAAGAAGTTCGTAATAACACGTTCTGCTTATTGGTAATTAAAAAAAAACATTTGGAATAAAACTTATAAACAGGTAATTTAACTGGGTAGAAGGATAGCGTTCAAGGTGTATTTCGTTGACGTTAACGCATAATTTAAGTTAACCAAATTCTTCCTGGCCAAACCTAAGATGAAACCAATGTATGAATGTATTCACTATTAATTATTAATATGTAATAACAAATATGCACGTACGAGGGTATTAAGTAAACAAATACCCTGTATTCTGAAGATACAACTATTATTGCAACAGTCTTACATCGCCATCTGTTGGTGAGTTGCAATAATGACCCTTAGTAATAGTTAAAAAGACTGCGTTTATCCATAAAAAAAACTCACGGGGTTTTAGTAAACTGTGTAGGCCTATTTCTATCACCGGTTTATATTAAGCCAACGGTTATTTAAAAATAACCAGGATAAATATTTTTTTTATAGGTGGAGACTGTGGCTGGATGTTCATTTTGTTAAAATGACCAAACGGCGTACATATCGGCAATTAAAAGTAATTTAGTGGCAAAATAAACGAGGACGTTATAAATAAAAATCGCTTACTTGCATGAAAACGTGAGAATATGTCCACAGCATATTAGTTTATTTGAATAAAATAATCTATGTACCCGAAACCTCCGTTGCAGATTACGGCCAAACACCGAGCAGACTCCAGCTCGTAGCTGGCCATTTTTGATAGCAGACCGCCTCTCCAAAACCTTTATAAAAGGATGAATTCGAGTCTACCATAAAGCGTAAACTGAAAACGTTTCTACCGGGAATTGTTTCAACTTACTCTGAAACACATAATAAATACATAACTGTTGTTCAATGGAGAGGAATTTAAGCCACGTATTAAAATGCCAGGACGAAGCTCCGACTTCCGAAGAGATTCTTTACAGTAAGTTCATCTTTCCTTATCACTTTTCTTATTGTGACATGGAATGAAGTTTTGTTGTGGTACCTAAGTTTGCAAAATGTTAGCATTTAATAGCGGTATACGCAGTGCTGCATCGTAAACTGCATAATTCACTGGAGGATGATTGACTCCTCTCTTCCGATTACCTTCAGGATATCATGTGTCTAATTTACACTCGTGGACACACCCCTTACTATTTTATAATGCAATATTTAGATATGGATCCGTCCACCTGTTTCACGTACTCCGTTCTGACGCTGATGACGTTAGTGGGGAGCCTTACGTACTTGGAGGAGACCGTGTACATGACCAGGAAAATTACGTCATCCTGCAAGAGAACCGCTTACATCTGGGTTCCTGGCGCTCCACCTGTAAGGAAGTTATTTTATTGCGTTATGTTTTGCTCTTCCCTGCAATTCTGCTAAGATTATCTGAAGCAAAATTTTCCAGGTGATTGCCGCCACGTCGTGCGGTGGCCTGTGCGTTCCACGCTCGTCCATGTTTACAGACTTCACTGCTTCCATGTAAGTCAAAGAATCTGTTCACCTTGGCGATTTAATCAGCTGGGTTGTGTTGAGAAAAAAAATAACGCAGCTTTAAAATTCAGCTCCCCTTACAATGTAATTTTAGGATGTTAATGTACTTTATCTTAGAAGTAATTTTAAAAAATGTATTTTTGAAAGAATTTGAGAGTGTATCTTTAAGCCGTGGAATGGTTCAATAATTGAAATAGTTTGAACAATTCAACTTGTAAACTGAGATAAGCTTGATGTCTCCGGTTTGGTTACTATTTCAGTGGATGCGAGTTGTTGATTGTTGTAGTCAGTGCAATAATTCGTTGCTTAATTAACGACAGGGATACGTTCTGACAGTTGATTTCATCATAAAGTGTACTTTTCAAACCTAGATGGTACAGCCTACTACACACCTAGACTATATGGTATAACGTAAATAAATTAAAAGTACAGTAAATACATCAACCAGTAACACAGTTGTTTATGATCAGTGTATTGTAAGCGCTTTACTTAACTTTTACACAACTGGGAGAGCGGTAGGTCTGTTTACACCATTGTCACTGCTAACACGTGAGTAACACTTTGCACGCTGACATTATGACGACTATGACGTCTCTAGGTGATAGGAATTTCTCAGCTCCATTGTCATCTTATGGGGTCATGTCGTGTATGCCATTATGCGGCTCCTGACGGTATATCTTCTGATCTGCAGCTGGGGGCCGTTATGCCGCATGTCCAGTCACACTTAGATCGCTTGGGTTGCTTGGCTGCAGGAGAGGTCCTTCGCATATGCGCATAGGTGACAGGCTCTTTAATGCAGTGTTTCTGAATCTTCTCCTTGGGGACCCACAGACAGCTGGAGCTGGGAGGGAGCAAAAAAAGGTGGACCGGATCGAGCAGCACTGCTGTGACGGTACACAGTCTGCTCCCCCTCTCCCTCAGCTATTTAAGCGTCTCCCTGCACAAGTTCCTGGTGATGATGCTGGAGGAGTTTGGTGGAGAAGAGGCGCTGGTGCGCCGGCTGCAGGGAAAGGCCCTGAAGACCAGCACCGGGCCCTGCTGCTGCTGCTGCTGCCTCTGCCTGCCGCCGCTGCCCGTCAGCAGGTCGTGCCGCTGATTAGGCACCTCACTGGGTGGCTGCATACCATCCCTTCCGGATATCAAGGGACACAGACCAAAATGGGTCCAGCAGCATTTCATGTAAACTATACGGTTTTGGTTGTTTATCAAGATACATACCCAGGTGTCTTTTAATGAATTTTGATCAAACACAGGTGTAGTATAGTTTGGAATCGTATCTGTCTGTATTTTTGTACGTTATATATTGTTAAGGACAAGAACCTCCATCTATCTTCTAAGTGTTTCTCAAACCAGTCCTCAAACCAAGGACCCTGGTCTGGGTTGCAGGGGTCTTGGAGCATTTCACAGGCAGCACAAGGCAGAAGGCAGGGCTACATCTTGACTGGCATGCCAGACCATTGCATGGCATATCCATATACATACTGGCCCATGCAGTCATCGATAATGGGCAATTTCGAGATGCCAGTCAACCTCACCAGACCATTTCACAAACTTATAAACTGAATATTGCTGGTTCATGACTCAAGAGGAGCTGTGTAGTGCCCCTGAACTAGGAACTGGATGAAATATCCATCCATACAGGTATCATCTTAGTAATTTTCAAGATTAGGGGTACAACAACAGGTTACCCTCTATAATCCAAACAAGCAAAGGTTAATTAAACCTGAATAGCTTCCTGTGCACCATCACAGTGAAAGTCGTTAGCTTTGGCATCAAGGCCACCACTTGAGATTCACTGTGTCTAATCAGGACGAGCCTGAACATCCTGAAGTGGGGGACCTTGCAAGCTGCTCTTCTCAGGCCAACGCTCATGTTTTTCGCCACTGTTCTCTGGAGCAACGGCATGTATCAGGAAGGCAAGGCAAGTCCACTTCACAACCATAATGCCAAAATAAGACAATCCCGTTTTACACAGAAGTTCTATCCGTCTAACTGTACGACAGGGATTATCGTCACGTCTTAGTTCCGTGAAGTTATGAGTCGATACTTAAGTGTTTCTGATGGCAGTGAGGCTGAGATCTGCCCTTGCACCTTTAGATGGAGGTGAAGGACGCGTTCCTATGGATCACTTTGCTGTCTGTGACTGCCTTCCTGGTCTCGCTGTGGCCCGTAGGAATCTTGTTTGCCCAGGCCAAGTTAGACCTCTCAAAGTGCAAAATTGTTCCGAAGTTTGCCCTGAACCAGGTAGACCTCCCTGTATGACCTTCACTGTGTCCTGTGCTCCTCTGCTGAAAAGTGTTTTTTTACACTTTGGCTCATGTGATGTGGGACTCCAATGGCATGTGACCTTTGGCTGCCCGATATAACTCTCTAGTGGGAACATCATGTGCTTTTGATTAATCACTAGGAATCCTCCTTGTGTGGGGAGGCCTGATTTTCTCTCTATACCTTTAGCTATATAAATGCTGTGCTGTTTGCTATTGCACCTTGCTGTTAGACTCTGTCCCATACGGTCGTCGTTCATTGACCTATGTCACCTGCCGCATCCTGACTCATTTTAAACTCCCTCCCTGACACTTTGGGATGCGTGACATGTTGTTGGTTGATGTGTAGCTCTTGCTCCTATATTATTTAGACTTGTAACCAAGCATCCGTCGGAAGCTCAGCCAGATCGCACCTATGCCTGGTCGACTCCTTGGCAGCACATGGTCTTGTGATGTGCTGTTGACCTCAGAACGGCCCCGCATTGTGAAAGTGAAGGAGGTGCCACTTCACCAGATCATGCTGTCCTTCCTGGTTTCCTTTCAGTGCGTGGTGGTTCTTAACCAGGCTCAGAGTGGCGTCATGGACATGCTGGTCAGCACTGGCACCATTTCTTGTGCACCTCCTTTCTCCGCCCGTGCCAGAGGAACATGTGAGTTCCTCCTCCTCCTCTACAAAGCTTGCATCAGAATCGCTTCATTTTGCCAAGTATGTTACACATATGCGGGATATGCCTGGGTGCATGCACACGTGAGTCACATGCAACATGTCACAAACTAGACAAGTACAGATTATTTACATTACATATATATTTTTATATTTAAGGAAACTAAAGGCTATGTACAAGATTATAAAAATAAAAATATAATGAGTGGAGGAAATAAACATGTTATGTAATTATTTATATAATCATTTTATATAAGGAGTATGTGAATGTGTACTTCTGAGGAACTGATAGAATCTGTTATTTACAGTATGTTACAGGGTCGCATGTATTTTATGCAAATAAGCAACAGTGCATCATGGAAAAGAGAACAATGTGGTTCTTTCAAGTACAGAGTGTCTGCCACTGTTATTGAGTGCCGCTCAGTTGTGTTTTGTTGTGGTGCTCGTTTACTGGCCAATAACCAGGCTCAGTAATGGTAGGAATTGGTATAAGTGCACTTTTGTTTTTAGGCTTATTCTTAGTAAAATCATAGTCTTTCCCAGACTGCTCAGATTCATATACACTTAGGGGGCTTCTGTGTTTACAGAAAAAAATGTCGTCTTCCTCTTTGTGTCTGTCTTCTTTGCCCACAGTCATGCACCAACAGCTGATGGTGGTTGAGATGTTCATCATCGTATTCACGGCTCGTTTCTCCTACAGATGGGAATACAGCGGCAGTGATGCAGAGAATCCAGGTCCTTGCTAAGGAGCGTGACCGAGGTTGACTGGAACTCGCTGGAAAGAAATGTTCTCAAGCGGCCGCTTATTAGTCCAGTGCAGTAGGTTTAAATACTACTGTGGTATCACCTGTCTTTTTATTCTGGGAAAAGATCTGCTGACTGCAGAGCTGTTGTCAGTGGACCATGTTCAGAAGTAACATGAATGAACCTGCAGCAGCCCAGAAGTTTTATAGAACAGGGGTCTTCAACACTAGTCTTGGAGATCTACTGCACAATAGGTTTGCTAACCTACCTGGTTTCTGGTGAGCCATGCCTGCTCTCAGGTACAGTAAATACCAGGAACAGGTGTGGCTCATCAGAAGCCAGGTAGGGTAGAAATCCTACTGGGAAGTAGCTCCCCAGGACTGGAGTTGGAGACCCCTGCTGTAGAAGATCACAGATAGACCTTCTTCTGTGAGACTTAAATATGGGGAGAAATAAAACAACTAATGAATATATTATATACCAAATACATTTTTGTCTTTAGGGAGAAAATGTGGCTATTTGCAAATGCTAGGTTGTGGTACAGAATGTTGTAATACTTTGATACTTCATTTAAGGGAAATAATAAATATGTAGCTTTAAAAATAAAACATAAAAAGAATTGTGAGGCCTTTAACAAAATTAGCATTCTGGTAGATAAGCTATTAGTGTTTAGGTTAGTTTTGGCAGAGCTTTCTGCAGTTATTTATAAATACAAATTACAGATATATAGAGGCACAAAAGCTTTTTATTCAAATGTGTCATTTAGCGTGAAATATGCAAATGTTAGCGTGAAATATGGAAATGCGGCAAGCAAATACAGTACAAATAAATGCACTGATTTTTTTGTCTTTTAAAATAACATAAATAATAAAATATTTCCAAAAGTGTCAGGCATGTCATTTCTGATACAGACAAATTTAAGCGTTTTCCCCACTAAGAATCTCGCTTTAAAAAGAGGCGTCTTGGACAGTCAGCAGAATAGCCAAAGCTGAGATTTATTCATCCTGGAGCTGTTGCCAGGAGACCCTGTTCCTGAGAACTGGCAGTGCATGGAGAGGCCTTTCATGCAGTTGAGTGGGGGCCCAAGCCACAGAAACCACTGTTTTTATCAAATGTCAAACTAATCCACAGAGAAAGGTTGCAATAACAAGGAAAAAAAACTCTGTGTACTCCCAGCCGACCCCGATGATAGATTTCCCGTTAATCCATTAATTTGAAAGATTGTTAGATTGTACAAACAAGGTGCGAAACAGCAAAGTAACTAAAACTCAATTCATTTTTATATAGCACCTTTCACAAAAGAGTCAGCGTGGTCACGGTAAAGCCAAAGTCTATCGGTGAGTCATTTCTCCATCCCGGCCTGTGTGAATACGCAGCTTGAATGTCACACTCAGGGTGTCACGGTCCATAAGTCGCATCCACAATGTCACGCTTCCATGGGACTGAACCAGCAGTAAACGTCTGCTTTTCAGGACTCTCCCAGAATAACAACGGCCGTAAGAAGTTTGGCACTTGTGTAGGGGGTAGGCAGTCCTGATCCTGCAGTGCCAATATCCAGCAGGTTTTCCATCCTACCTGATGAGTGACTGTCTGCCTGAGATCAGGTTTAGCTCATCAGAGACCAGGCAGGATGAGTTTAGATTATGGCTAAAATACCACCATTTCTGTCCTTTTTTCATAGCGCTCAAGGTGAGTTTATACCCTGGCCAAGATGCCAGGTCATGGCAGGGTGTATACATGCACAAAATCAGTCATACGCTACGGGAAATTCAGAGACGCCTAACAGCATGTCTTTGGATTAAAGGAGGAAACCAGCATCACACAGGGGAAAGTCAGCGTTCCTGTATGCCTGTCACACATGAGGAAAACATGCAAACGCGGCACGCAGAGCAGACGGGGATTCAGCCTCCCAAGCCTGGAGGTGTGAGGCAGAAGTGCTACCCACTGAGCCACATTCCACCGCTGCCTCTGAATGTAAATGAGGGCGTCAGAAGGGAGCCGCTGAAAGGGTCACTCATAGTTGCAGGCAGTCGGTTAACAGCAAAGCAAGCTGGTGAAGTCAAGGATCTTTAACTCTGGTTGAGAATCACGTCTTTTTAAACTATTTCACGTTTAAACTACAAAATATGCTACAATGTTTATATCGATATAGCAAAATATTTTGTTTGAGCAAAAAGGCTTTCATAAATAGTTTATATAATAGGTTTAAGACCATAATTTGACTGATATCTCACATAAATCTATGAAGCAACGTATTCCCCTTAGCAGTCAACATAAAATTTCACCTTCATGCACATAACTTATGCAATTAGCAATCAACGATTAAATCCCTACATTAAATCCCAGCATTTTAGGTTATAAAGGATCATTCTTAGAACAGTTACACTGCACAGCAAGCCCAGAACTTCCAGCTTATTCATTTTGTAGACAGAACTTTATTTTTTTCTTGGTAACACTGACTTCACAGTATGGCTGTTGACACTGAGCACACAACACAAAGAAACACAACTGATTCTTCCTTGTCTCACAATGTTATGTGTTTACAGTTTAATATAAATACAAAATTTAGGTCCACACTGGAAATAGTCATTCATCTGGGAAAAGACACATTGCATTTGCCATACCACTCTCTATATATTGAAATACCCGCTATTAAAGAGAAAGTATTCTGACACAAAGGACAGTCAGCACATTCATAACACTAACTCTACATAGTACAACCATACGCATTACCTAAGATGTGCCTATTAATATCTTTAACGCAAGTACGTAAGACAGTGTAAATGCAACCATACAGCACCATATACAGCAGTGTGAACGTAACCACTGAGCACTGTCATGCAACTGCACTGTGTCTGCACTGCGTACATTGCATAATAATGAGTAGTTTATGAAGCATGACAAACTACTGTACATACAGATACAAACAACTCTTGCAATATACGTAACGACTTATGCTATAAGAGCTTCTTGCAGGCTTTAAGTGTTACCATAAGCTTCTTCAAGATGGTACTTCCTGTTCACAATAATACAGACAAATGGGCTTTAAAAGTTAGACGTCGTCATGTGACATTTAGCTGATTTCACATTTAGTGTATTACGCCAGGCTAATATGGTCATGTAGTGCTTTCCTAGCGGCACAAAAACCTAAAGTTCTCAAGGAAAAGTAAAAGATAAAAAGGAGACTCCGAATCATCCAATGATGCATGCCACAAGACATTAAGGACCATTAACATGTTTGTTAATGTATGCTTTATTATTTGACTCGTAGCCATTAATAACCGTCACATTTATCTAATTAACCATTGTTGAAACTTAAGGTTAAACACATGTACTGAAACAATAATGATTTAAAATGAAAAGAAAAACATCATTTGGGGAAATGTGTGCTTTAAGAAAGGAAATCAATAAAGTTTATATAGCTATATACTTACTTCCTATAACATCTCATTTTCTCATCAATTATGTAATCTTATAAATATAGCACAAATAATAAAGAAAGCATTATAATGTTTTTAAAAAAATCATTGTATTTGACTGATCTCGTCTCTACCTGTTTGAATCATTTTGATTTAAATGGAGCGTATCGATTCCTCAAAGCACAAAGGGGAAGATTTTGCCTTTCATTACATGAATCACGTTGGCAATTAGCGGGAGAGACGGACCTGAAAGCCTGGTTTCAGTAAGGCGAATCCAAAGGCAGATATAAACATGGTACAGACGGTCGCCATCGACAGGAAGGCAGGAACAGAAGGCAGCCATTTCTCGAGGAAACTCGCTGTGATCGGTTTTGATGGAACGTCCTGTAGAATTGTCGTCAATGGAGAAAGAAGAAAATCATGAGACCCAGAAATGATAGAGCAGTAAATATTCCATTTCAACAGAAGTGACAAGGTGTGCAGTAAAGTGCCATTGAAAAAGATGATCATTTTGAAACCAAACGGCATCATCTCACACTGATCTTACTTTGTTATATGGAATGGAAACAGTGAAAGGGATATAGCAGGTTCAGTTTGTCTCTTACGTTTGCCCAAGACTGAATTTGTGCATCAATGCCATCCACTTCCTGTAATTATTGGTCCTATGAAGGGTAGTGGGGGATCAGAGCCTATATGCGCAGGGCATGGAACAACCCAGGATGGGGCACCAACCCATCACAGGGCACAATCAGACACCATTCACCATTTGGTAACTCCCATTCATCTCACCATGAGACTGTCAGGGGGAATCGAAGCATCTGGAGAAAACCTCATAAGTCGGGGGGAACATGCAAACGTGACACACATGGAGCCATGGTGGAGACTCGAACCCTGGTCCCAGAGGGGTGAGTCTACAGTGCCAGCCTAGTGCCACCCCACACATCCATGTACATCTTTTATTCTTAGTTCTTTTTTTAAACTACTTTTATTTATTGTCTGTTCTTTGATCACTTTCCCCTTTTCAATTATCAGTTCACTGTCATTCTAACTTGGACGGCCAGTAAGGAACTTTTACAGGAAGCCACACATTCAGTCTTCAGGAAAAGTGGACAGTGGGACAAGTATGGATGGAAAAAAGCAAGAAACAAAAAAAAACCCAGAAAATGCTGCTAAAATCCATCCATCCATCCATCTGCCGGTCCAGGACAGAGCAACAGAATCAAAGAACGCCTAGAATCAAACATTTATCTGATGGTAAAGTGAATTTTATTAAAAATGATCAAAAAAAGTATATCAACAGTTCTGTAATGTAAAGAGGGATGATGCGGACTCTTTTTCCAAAGACAGTTTGTAATTTTGCCGTTCTTAATAAGAACTGGCAGTTTTTGATGTCATCTCTGGGGATTTGTTTAACTCACTGAGTTGTGGCTTTAGTACATTTGTACACACAAAATACCTGATCTTCTTCATCCTCTTTCCAGATCTCCAGAGTTGAGATTCGGCCCATGGCATGCAGCACCTGAAATGGGCGTTATTTGGGATAGTTAATACCAACAATGTCATACCCTCATCTAGGTTTCAGTTGTGTCATATCTGATCTAAAAAGCCTTATCACTGGACTACATCCAGGTCACGTGCACAGTTCATGATACTCCCCTCCAAATAAATAGGGTGTTCATCCATACCAAGAACAAACTTATATTCTTGGCTAGAGCATTCTTGCTAACTTGCCTGCCAAGAACAAATTCAGGATGCAATAAATCATGGGATTGTTCTCACTGGCAAGGATGCAACTGATGCATCCTTGATATTTGGGGCTATTGAGGAGCGACGTCTTGGGATTTTTACTTTCCTCCGTGCTTCTGTTCTTGAGTACTGGAACTGTACTTTGGCAACAGATGATGACGTCAAAGGGTACATAGCAATACAAGAATGGACAAGTACGCATATTAGTGAACACCGATAAACTACCTGAGGGTCCTACCATACCTCTCTGGCTGCCCTCTCTCCTGCCTGCACAGCCCCGTCCATGTAGCCACTCCATTTGGTGGCTGTTTCGGTGCCTGCAAAAAATAGCCTGCCAAATGGTTCCCTGAGGGCCCTGCAGATCAGAGAGCCCGGAACAAGGTCACACTGTGGAGCCTTTAGGAGCAAAATGATGCTAACAAAATATATCAGTCTTCCTGCCCAGGCACCTCTGTCCAACTAAAGTGAAAAAAAAATATTGGTTCAGAGAGATAACCAATCAAACTGAAGAACAGGCAGGACCAAGACATCTGATTTGTTCTGCCCTAGGAACAAATAAGTAAAACTCCACGAGCAACAATAACCAGGGTACTGACCAGGGTATATTTTATCTGGCTGCTATAAACATTTTTATAAAAATCAAATAACGAAAAGTAATTTTTAAAAGATAATTTTGTGTAAAATGTGTTCGATTCGCTTTTAGAAATAATAGTAAATTGCAAGGGTTTCGCCAATGAGTCCTTACAGACTGAATATATACCACAGACGTTTGCCGAGACTGGCTGCCATTTCCATCCATTTATTCAGCGGAGGGCACATGACAGGATGCACCGAGGAGGGGATCCCAGTCCATTGTACGGCGCACACTAGCACACAGTATGGACAATTTAAAGATACTAATTCATTCATATCTTATGGGGATAAAACCCATAAACACATAGAGAACATAGAAACACCACACACACAGGGTGGGACTTAAACCCCCAACCTGGTAGGTGTGATGGAACATGCTGCATCTTCACATTACCAGCATGCGTTTCCTCCAAAACAAAAAAACAACAAGTCACCTTAAAGAGCCCCAGAACTAAAGTTTTCAATCCTTTGCCAGCTAAAATACCTCACATCAACATTCATACAAAAGTTGCAGGTTTAATGAAGTAAGACATGCCTTATAATTTGGGTTTCTCTGTTCTGTTTGAACTTATTTGATGCTTTTACCCAGAGTATCTGACAGTGAAGGGTTATAATGCATGGGTGCTCCCTGGGATGTGAACCAACAACCTGTGGGTCGTCAGTGCAAGACTTTACTTGTTGAGTTACAGGGCACTTCTTATTGGTTGTAAGACAGAAATACCTGAATAGCCGAAGGGTTACAATTTATGGGTGCTCCCTGGGATGTGAACCAACAACTTGTGGCTTGTCAGTGCAAGAGTTACAGAAATAAACGGCTGAATAAAAAGAGGTACTGAGCCAGTGAATCTCTACCTGCTGAACTGGCGGTAGGTTCCGGGAGGGAAGTAGGCAGCATAACAGCCCCCCGAATACTGCTCGCCACACCAGTCCTTCTCCTCGTAGTGAAGTGGCTATAAGAATTAACACTGATGACAGTTAAACACCGCAACTTATCACCAGTAGCTCTTGCCATATTATATTCAGAGAAGATCTGGTATGTTCTAGGGTGCTTTGCACGTACCTGAAGAGCATCAGTAGTGCCCAAAACCTCTGAATATATCTGACATATTCGCTGTTTCCTCTCCTCTTTAGTCAAGTGGATGAGCTCCCTGGCTTTTCTGGCTAAAATAAATCTAGAGAAGGACACGCAGCTCTAATGAGACTAGCTTGCTTGTTTAGTCATAAACAAAAGGCTCCTTTCTCCATCAATTTGCATTATGCAAATGCTGTCAAGCTTAAAATGTGTGCAGTTAATTATTTTAATTACCATAAAAGCAAAGTTGTCTGCAGAAACAATATCTGTGAATGTAATTGTGTAGAATTTTGTATTTAATGCGTAACTACAAGCATAGTTCAATGTAAGGCAAATTATGCTTTCCCATACTTAATTAAGAAAATTGATATTATGTAATAGGTGGATATAATGCCAATCATGAGTATATCTACGCATGAACATATACTGAAGAGCCAGATGCCTGGTCATAGCAATTTGTCCCTCATTGAAGTCACTCAGATCTTAGATGATAGATAGATAGATACAGTAGATAGATAGATAGATTGATCTGCTTGGTTTAGTGCTCCTAGTGTTCTGAGATGATGAACATTATTTTCATCATCTGTCGGTGCTCATTATGTTTTGGCTCTGCCATAAATACTGTATATGCACACTGTGTTTATTGTAAAAGAAGCAACATAAGGATTGACCAAAAAGGGGAATAGAAACAGTCACCCCATGATGCAAGGACATGAGCCGTCTGGTTTGGTGTCATCTAGGGTCAATGAAATAGGGGAGTCTTCATCTTCAATCATCATTGTTCCACAGTAGCCTATAGAAAACAGAAGCAGCAGATTTTACTGATCCTTTACTGATCTTTGAGTGTAGAAGCCTTTGGGGTAAATGTAACTACATCTGGTCTCAGTGTTTCCCATAAAACTATAAGCCCGTCATTTAAATTCTGTTGTGCTCTGTAAAACGCAGGCTGCCGTGCCTTCAGCAAACAAACCTCAAGACA
>JABFEA020000002.1:2566980-2590442 GCA_019775915.2 Cyphomyrus plagiostoma | reverse complement strand
CACCAACTAGAGTACTCTTAAAACTCACTAATACATTCAATTGCACAACATTTTCTTGAGTCATGTTCAGTTGTCTGTCTTTCAAGGAAATGAATCACCGTTTTCCCTTATTTCTGACAAACTTGGTTTTCTGTTTTTGATTAAATCTGGAAAAAAATCTCACATGCAGTGGTCTGTGATGACATTTAAATTCTCCAAACTGTTTGTATTGAATAAC
The DNA here is from genome assembly GCA_019775915.2 of Cyphomyrus plagiostoma. Taxonomy (NCBI): domain Eukaryota; kingdom Metazoa; phylum Chordata; class Actinopteri; order Osteoglossiformes; family Mormyridae; genus Cyphomyrus; species Cyphomyrus plagiostoma. Next base: position 2,590,225 of record JABFEA020000002.1, on the reverse strand, counting down.
AATAATTGTTATAGTTCTGCCTGAAAGCTTTTGAGCAAGAAACACAAAGAAAGCAATTTGCATCTCTAAATCTTGACATTTTAAGCTTCTTTGCAGGCTATTCAGTCATTTGATCATTGTATTTAATTGTAATTTAATTGTATTATTGCTTGTACAATAACACAATACCACAATACAATATATAATATATACTGCATTTTAGGAAGTTTTGAAAAACTGTAATGCACTTTCATCAGCCTTCAGTAACCAGTGAAGACTGGTTACAGATATATCAAATCCAAGATATTCATGCCAGATATACAAAATATATAACAACGTATTTGGTATTTTCACCCATGTGTCTTTTCGATGCGGTACAGCGGTTTTGTGGGAGTTATTACTACATTGTGGTTTGAATCCTGTCCCATGCTATGCAAATAGCTTGACTCTGTTTACTCTATTTTGCTCCCACTGCGCAGCTTGGTGCCACTAAATTGCCCATTATTTGTAACTGCATATATGAGTGTGTGCCCCGTGATGGACTGACATCAGTCCAGGGTGACCCCGTTCTTGTGCCTTGTGCCTTGAGACAGAAGGAAGCTATTTCCTTTGTGGAATGGAAGTCAAACTTTCCAGAGACTTTTTAAAACTGTGATTATTTGTCTATGTTTCATTAAAATTCCAGATTCTTGTGCTGGCACTCTGACTTGATCACCACGGTACCACTGCTGTGGATCTCACTTCACCGTCCTACTTAGTGTCAAACTGAGGGGTTAACTGACTCCCGTTCCACCCTCCAGTCCAGAAATTCCTTGACGTTTAGCCCTGTCTTCTGTCACTCAGCCTCACCTGATTGTTGAAATCAAATGGTTTTGGTTTAGGTCTATCAACACCAGAGCCTCTGTGAGTGTTTTTTTTTTTTAATCAATCATGTGTGGCCCTTCAGGGCCACCATACAGACAACTTCCTTCTCACCCTGCTCCTTCCAAAATGGCTTTTTGTAGTACATCATGCACTTGATAATGGAACCCATGGGAACCCTCTGGATCAGCTGATTCCTGATGGGTGGCAGCCCAGGCTCATAGTGGATATTCATGGTCAGTCCCGGTGGGATAGCACTGATAATGTACCCCCCCTGGAAAAAAAATGTAATTAAAAATGCCAGTCTATAGTTCACTTTCTGCACAAAGCCTCAGATAAGGTTGTCTCATAATGTGGTTTCCCAGATGTAATCTACTTAATTCTGTCACTCTCTGCATAGAAATATTCACACTTCGTACACAAACACACACACACACAGCAGAAAAACTGTCGAGGTCCTTTTACATTCAGGAGTACCTCCTAAAAGAGGATTACTAAATGTAATATCATGTTAACAGTAACGTGAATGTGAGCACACCTTGTATTTGTCTCCAGTTAATGTTTCCACAGAAACGCCCTCAGCATTCTGAGAAACTCTGACAACAGGCTGGTTCAGCATGACACTCCCTCTCAGCTGCTCTGCTATTCGCTCGCTGATTTGTCCAGACCCGCCCACGAATTTCCTCTCCTTTAATTATAAAACCAAACACTGAAAAGAAACTGATATAATACTGTGCAAAATGTTACGGCATAGAAAATATTTAAAGCTACAGTATTTACTGTACAACAATAAAAACTAACAAGAATTTCTCGTATTCTCCAAAAAGCTACTGATATCTAGCTGCATGGCTAGATGAACGCCAGTTCAGTCCCCAGACCTCTCCTCAGGGCCACCTCAGCCATTCCATGTATTTATTCAATTTCACCACAAGCTCACTTAATTAATAAATTAAATTATCTTTTTAAAAAAGTACTGATTAGCCATACGAGGTGTGCTAGTTGCCAAGTAAAAAAAATACATGGTTGAATTGGATGGCTACTGTAAATACTGGGGTGACTTTAGGAGAGGTTTTGAAATGTCTAAGCTGACATACATTGACAGACATATAATCATAGTTTTACATTAACACGAAGACCATTTAACCATCTTCAACTGCCTAAAAATAGTACTGTATTCTCAAACTTTTTCTTTTGGTGGAGGGATTTCTGCCATGTAATCCCTTATGCTTCACCTGTCCTCCATTCGTCGTGGAGAAAATTCTTCTTGTTCCTCCACACTGCTTCACGTACCAGAGGAACCAGAGCACCGAAACTTCATGAGGCTCAGATGTCACGTTGACATTCACAAAAAGCCTGGCAAAATCCTTAGCTGTCCTGTAATGGATAAACACAAGTCTCTATTGGATTATTCCACCTACAGTACAGCAACCCGACTTACTTTGGCTCATCTCGATTAACCTCCGAGTGCACACTTGTGCATATGGTATATTGAGATAAACTAGGCTAAATAAATCCATCCATTTTCTGTAACTGCTTATCCTATTCAGGGTTGCAGTGTGTGTGCGTGAATAGACCATATATCATGATGAGGGATTTGCCTTAACTTCATCCATCCATCCAACCATCCATTTTCCAAACCGCTTATCCTACAGCAGCGGTGGCCAATCTTATCCGCAAAGGGCCGGTGTATATGCAGGTTTTTGGGGTAACCTTTAGGTCAGCTGTTCAAACTCAGGTGTGAGGACTCATTAGTCAATCAGTCCTCTATTCTACTCAGATCGAGTTCTAGGTTAAACTGGCTTGTTCGACTGTCAAAAAAATTCAGTTCTAGTGAGTTCGAGAACCGAGGTACCACTGTAATTTAATTTTGCCTTTTAACTAGTCAGTGAGACGCCAAAGAAAGATCAGCCTCTGACCTTGTCCAGCAGATTTTGTCAATCAGCTCCCTCATCGTCATGTTGTCCCATTCCTCTGCATGAGAGCAGGTCCACGGGGCTTCGGCAGGGATCTGGGACAAGAGGAATTCTGGGTAAGGACTCCACAGTCATTAGCATCAGTCACCAGCATTTATTTATTTTATTTTCCTGAGGTGAAGCTATTATCGTTAAAATTGGGCATAGTAAACTATGTTTTATTGCTTTAATAACAGCAGCATCCAGATTTCATTCATAAAGGCAGTCAAGCAACGTATTAGGCTGATAAACACATCACAATGACGAGGGGAGACGCATTTAACCGTGATCATATATTTCAATAAAAAGATCAGTGTGTGAAGTTGTAATTTGTTTGCAAATTTTATTTATTATTTTTATTTGCGCGCTCTCTGGTAATCGGCAGCACCTGTCTTCCCAGGGAGTCCAGAGTTCTCCAAAGGTTGTTATAATCCAAGTAGACCAGGAGGTTCCATGCCGGTGGGAAGGGACCGCGGAAGGGGTGAGCTTTACCCTGACACAAAATAGTAAACAGTGAAAACATCGGCAATAGTTTTGTGCCATGAAACACGTCTTTAAAATAAGGGAAAGACAAATCATTATATTAACTCAGAAATCAATAATAATCCGCTTAATAACCTTTGCAATAAGTGACTTGCGATTTGACCTATTGCGAAATCCAGCTAAACTGAAATGACAGCAAGCCCACAGGTCTTCTGGTATCTATAGCAACAGAGCATAGTGCCAAGGAGATTTAATCACAAGGGGAACGAGCAACTCTTCCAGACAATGCTGTATCTGACAAGGTAAATAGGGGATGTGGCCTTTTTGTGGTTATTAAAAATGACAAAGAAATTAACTGATGGTAAAGCAGGAGCAAACACAGTCATTGTCAAAGGTTTACTCAAGCTGCTGTTGCTGGTCATCGTGTAACCATAAAATTCTATAAGGTGCACTGTTAAGATAAACTGATGAGCATACATTTTAATGGTAACACTCCATAAAGCAATTCGTGACATTAGGTGTGGTATTACAATTTATACGATGGTAACGCTTTATTTGACGGGGCACAAATGATATTAATTAACAAGTTAATATTATTAACAAGTATTATACTTTTACTCATGTATTAATTAACCACAGAATAAGTCTTAGTTACTTACCGATCTCATGTTAATTCATCATTAATGAATCATGATGCATGTTCTATCGCAAGCAGTTAATATATTTAATTATATAAACCTTTGTGAACTACTGAAAGAACAAGTAACAAACAACACAAGTGAGATAATGATGTCTTGTTTGTTCATCATTAATGAATCGTGATGCATATTTTATCTCAAGTAGCAACTATATTTGTTCATGATTTGTACTTCAGTAGTAACTGAGTTATTACTAAGTATTTGTACCTCAAAGTGTTACTCATATCATGCAGCAATGTTACTTTGTGATCCAGTACAGTTCAGTAATTCATTATGTTGAATGGAACCCGGGCAAGTATTTTACCTTAGTATAATGAACAAGGTGCTCCTTTTCATTCACCAAGTAGGTTTTCACCCCTAACTCTCTCGCAAGTCTAAGGATGCAGTTTTGGGTGGGGCCGATATAAGCACCTCCAAGGTCTACGTAATTGAATTTCGATCCCTTAAAGAACAAGAGTAGTGTAAATCATCAAAACAGAAAAACATGATACACCCGTGGAAAAAAATCAAGAGACCATGGGGCAATTTTTTGTTTGATTCATTTATCAATTTCTGGGTATGTGTCTATGAATGATAGTTTTTTGCAAACCGCAGCCTGATTCTTTCCAGCTTCTCATTGATGAAGGGTTTCTTCTTTGTTTCATCGGACTTCAATCCTGCTTCTAGGAGCCTGATACACACTGTCCTAGCCATGCACCTCACACCAGCACTTAATGTTTCCTGTTCCTTTTGAAGGTCACTTGATGCCATCCTATGATTCATGAGAAACTGTCAGATAAGTTAACGGTCATCTCTGGCATTAGAAAGTCGCTTCTGCCCTTTACCTGACTGGTTTCTGGTTGTTCCCAGTGTCTCCTGCTTCACACTGTTCTTGTGAACTCCTGTTTTAGAAATTTTGATCCTAGAAGCAACCTGCTGCTCAGGAATGCCTTCTGCCAGCAGAACTATGAACTATTTAACCAGGATTTAAAAATGCAGATTTTTTAAAAATATAGTGGTCTCTAAATTTTTTCCATGGCTATATAACAATGGTATGGCATGTCACTCTGGATTAGAAGGTCCAGTGACGATATAGGTCCTCCTGGATGACATTGTGGTGTCTGTGACAGTGTTGGCCCTACCCCTGAGACTGATGCAGGCATACTTACTGTCACAGTATAGGTCCGACCCCCGACTCGATCCCGTGCTTCCAAGACTACCACAGTCAAACCAGACTCTTTAAGCAGCTTGGCTGCACTCAGACCTTCAAAAGGAAGAACAAGATGGAGTCAAGACATGGTTGAGGTATGAACCTCGAGGATAATTGGACAAATAACATTGTCCTTGCCAAGAATAAATGGTTACTCTCCCATTCAGCAAGATAATGTTCAGTGATGTAGCTCATTATATACATTAAATGTATATGAAACAACACACTCTTACTGTTCACGTTTAATAAACTGTCCCTGCAAGCATAATCTTGATAAAATTTAATAATATGCAGCAGAGCACACAGAAGAACATGCTCCCTCCTGTTCCCTTTTCCCCCAATCTCTGCTTTCTCACCACCGATTTCAGCGTGATCACACTGCATGCTGAGATATCATTCAATAACCTGTAATGAAGACTAGTCTGTCAGGAAATTGTCCCTTGCTTGCCAAATACTGACAGTCCTACCATGACGTACTCTGGCCATCGAAAAGGGCCGGTTGACAGGAGGGTTTCTACGAGATTTGAGGGATGATAAATCGGAGGTAATTTCTGCTAGCGCCTCTTCTAAATGTATTCATAGGTTTTCCCTTAGGCGGCATGCAACGTATAGTTATGTCTGTTTGAATGTGTATTCCATACTAACTGATGCCGCATCCTATGCTCTGTCTATGTTTTCTATATTCCATTTGTGATATTAAGTATAGCGAAAATATTCTTTAATTTGATTAAAATTCACCTCCGGGTGGAGTTTGCATGTTCTCCCCATATTGCATGGGCTACCTTCCACGATCCAGTGATATGAAGTTAGGTTAATTGATGTGTGACTGTGCGCATGTATATGTCATATGTGTTGGATAGCTGGGCAGGTGGATGGATGGATAGAAGGATGGATAGATGGATGAATTTAAATAAATAAAACATCACCCCAACTAAACAGAACACAGGCTACCATGTGTAAACGTAGGATGATCCTTGGTAAGTTAATATGATACTCTTTTGGAGGCTGTTAGCAAAGTAAAGATAAATTTAATTACATAATAAAACAAGCTGCACCTACAAATCCTTGATGCAAATTCCAACTTAAGACATGATTAGACAATAATAAACATTAAACATATTGCAGGATACATTAGCAAAACAGGTCGAAAGAAAGTTCCCACCTGACAAACCTCCACCAAGCACGATGACGTCTGCTTTCTGACCTTCAGTCTTCTGGTTTCCATCCATGTTCGCCCTAAAAGCAACAGGGAAATGGCTCCGGCGGAGTGAGATGCTACAGGCCTGCCTGCGAACGTGATCTCCCCCCGCTCACCGCTGTGCTCTGTGCAAACACCGACCCTGGAGGGGAGGAGCTAATCGCTCTTATGTTGTTAAGGAGACATCTGCCCGGCCTGCCGTCAGCCGGGGCCTGAGCTGCTCCGGCCTGCCCCCCCCCCTGCAGCCTCGCTCACATGACACATGATGCCATTTCATGAAATATGAATTAAATGCAGGTAAACAGAGACTGCATGCGGTGGTGGTGTTTATTGGATAGAAAGCCATTGTAGCAAAACAAATCAAGAAACAAATCAAGAAAAGAAAGGGGGGGGGGGTTTGCTTTGTGGAGCATCTAATTGTCAGAAATATATGTTTATATTTTTTAATGATAAGCACCATTATCTAGGTATGAGTGGCCTATATTTGTTGTGTTTGGTAGATTAACGCAGAAACACAGCCTTTGTAGAGTACCTCTTGACTGTGAAATAAGGTTCTTATATCAGAGTTCGTTGATGGTTGAGGAACCATATACATACACACACACACACACACACATACATATATGTATATGTAAAAGCCTTTCGCATTGAGTGCATGGTATAGAACTATGTAAGGTAATATGGTTCTCGGCAAATGTACATAAAACACTTACTGTAAGTATCCATCTATCTTCCATAACATCCAGTATAATAACATAATTCAGTGACAGCAGTTTGCGTATAGCCACATGTTGTAGGGTTGCAGGAGGAAGCCACTGCACACAAACAAAGGGAGACCAAACATGGCTGGGGGCGGGAATTATACCCCCAGGCTACGCTACTCTACTGCTCCACAATACATAAAACCATTAAACCCGAAGAGCCTCGCTCAGAGAACACAAATCTCAAAAACGGTACATGCGACAGTTTGTGGCTCCCTCCAAATATCTGTGGCTTGTAGATTACTGCCATCATGCTGGACCCTACTGCTTTAGAACATGAAAGTCTATCTTCCATCACTACTTACCCAGTATGGGGTCACACTGAGCCTGGAGTCTATTCCAAGCAGCAAAATTAAACATCATTCAATACCTGGCCAGATGGACGCCTGTAGGTCTACATTCCAGCTAATCACCTTGGCTGAATTTGCCAAATTAGTTCATTGTCATTACAATTTATAATGACATCAAGGCTAGGCAAGGGAAGGACCGATGTCCAGGGGCAGGAGATGCAGAGATACACTCATGGTCCTGGACATCTGATGAGCAGAAACAAAGGGGACAGACAGGACTTGGAAACTGTACTCATACCTGGCATTGGACACAAGGAGTGTGGCCACAAAGACACCATCGCACAATTTACATTCATTTATTGGGAGCGTTTATCCAAAGTGACATGCAATTGAGAAAGAAAAAGGGTCAGTCAGTCCCTGGAGCGAGTGACGTTAGGGGTCTAGTTGAGGCACCTGACAGCGACATCACTCATCCGCGTACAGGCGCAACATCAGGATCCACTGAGCCACAGACCGCCCCCACAGAACACCCCGAAACCATTTGACTTATTCCCTTGTACTCCAGTGCAGTTATAACAAACAAACTCCAGCCTGTGTCGTCCTGTCAGAGCTTAATCTGTGCCATCTTAGGTAATTCAATTTGACTCGAAAACAGGCATTATTTTCAAGCAAGTCTGGTTTCTAGTTTGGCTTCTTCGCTCCCAGGTTTACCGGTAATACACAACCACTCCTTTGCAAAACAGTGATTGATTTCAGGCACATGTTCTTAAGTGAGTACACTTTTTTCTTTTCTTATTTTGTTTTGCTGCTGGAGTCTCAGTTCACCCCAAGGCATCTGTGCAGGTAGCCATTGGATACAGAGCATTCAATGGAAGGCCATTAAGCGAATGAATACAGAGAGCCAAGACTACACGGCGATCCACTCCAAGCGGACCCCATAATCCTATTTGTGCCATGTCCTAATCCACTTACACAGCCTTCAACAAAGCCATAGGCCCATCTTTTTACCCCACGATTCGGCACCAGTGCTTTAAATCCAATTAGATGGTGGTTCATGGGAAAGCAGAACATTCTACCATTCGCTGTTAATGTTGGATGGAACGTGTAAAACAAATGTTCCTCAATGTATTTCCCTCACCGGATTATAGTAACACTTCATTTCTAGATGTGACCTCATTGCTATAACCTGCATTTGCATGTATGAACAAATGTATCTGTTTTCCTATTTAAAATCATTCATCACCCAACCTCTTTTCCAATAACAGCCATAGGGGGGGTGGAGCCATCACAGGGCACCAGCACAGGGCATATTTACACCCTAGATAAGATGCGTGGCTATTGGAGGAAGTATGTAGGTAGTTTACAGGAATTCGTGGGCCCTTTCAAGGACAAGCGGAGAAAGCTCTTGTTCCTCATCCCATTCTAATGCAGCAGAGAGGGCTGACATGATCTCAGTGGACCCTCAATGTTATTTGATGTGAAATATGAGGACACATTTATTGTCAGTGGAGAATGTAAAGTGTAGGGGAGACAACTGTCACATTTTTTTATTTTCATTTTTTTAACAAAATGAAAAAGCAGTTTTCCATTCATAGAAACGTTGTACTAGTCTGTGGTGTCTGGCAATCTAAGTCATGTAGGAAGATTATTACCTTTCAAACGACTTATCCCATTCAACAATTGTCCCTCTCCCGTCTGTGTATGGGACTAAATCGGTGTTTCCCAATCCAGTCTTCAGGGACCCACACATTTTTGCTCCCTCTGAGATCACTGCCAGACAGCCCAAAGTTTTGCTTGAGCTAGGAGGGAGCAATAACGTAAACTGTCTGTGGGTCACCAGGAACCAGATTGGGGAACACTGGATTAGATGACTGGTGCTCATAAAGGCCCCATCCTCTCTGTAATTGCTGGCAGGTGCTCTGCACATATATATATATATATATTACTGTATTACCTTAAAATCACCCAAGCCTGGACAGCACACCCTCCCATTCCGGATGTCCCTCATCCTCGTCCATGAAATCATATGCCTAATTTGGGGTGTCTGGGACATCGTTTTAGGCCAGTGAAACGTTCCCATATCTGGTCCAGTGGTGTAACAGCTCTAGGGAGGTGTTTGATAAATGTGTCTAATACAACGATTCACAAATTACTCCAAAATATTCATGCACGTCACATTTAAGCTTCTTGTAAAACCGGCAATGTTTTTCACTTCACTGTACCAACCTGTGCCATTCGCGCTACAGAACACATACAAAACACGTTAAATGCAATGAACAGTAATCTACTGAAAATTATCCCTCAGGTCATCCATCTTCCAGTCGATCCAGTACTGGTTCACTGGATCTACAGTAAGTTAGTTATTCACTATTTTATTAACTCCATAAAAATCCTTGAATTCTATTTCATTAATATACCACTATTATCCACTGGGTGGCATAGTTTTCTAAAAACGAAGAAAGACGGCCCTCAATGTGTAAGTGTTTTAAGTACATCGTTATTTAACACAGTTACATTACATGCTGCTTTGTCAACAAAGGAACTGCGAAAGCAGAATAGCAGAGTTGCATTGCTATGTAAATTCCCCTGAACATTTCTGCTGAGTTTCACAATAACCTAGTGATCCGGGGGGTTGTCAGCTTACACCTGCCCCACAGCTTCAAATCCCGTTTGAAAATTGACTGAATGGGATTGTGTGTGTTCTCCCAACAGGACCGACATCAATACGCACATTAAATTTGTGTGTGTTTCATAAACTATTTCTAGTGCTAAGGCCAATATGTGTATACAAATAGAGGATAGCCCAGCTGCGGAAAAAATAGATCTTTCCTCGCCAAAATAATGGACACATTTATCTGCATTATTGAACATATAGTTAAAGTAATCAAAGTCACTGATGGAAAAAGTATTGAATCTCTATGGTAAAGAAAAGAGGGTAAATGGAGTCACATGCCGTGCTATTTGAAGGCACACAGACAGTTATTGGTACCTGCTCTGCCTGTGAAATAGTTTTGTTTAACAAACAACACAATCAATCTTAATCATTAGGGTTTGGATGCAGTGCTCATTTTAGTAACAGGAATTTTTAGCAGGTTAAGAACTCTATGTTCTTTTATCCATAGGCTAATACATTTTTTACGCTCATGTCTAATGCCTGGCGACACAGTTGGCAGCACTGTTGCCTCACATTTCCATGATGGGTTTTAAGTCCTGGCCACTAAGCAAGCCTGACCGCGATACAGAAATGCATGGATGCATAATATTTGTCCTTTAAGAAAAAACTTATTTGCCAGTTACATGCATTTTAGTATCTTTGTGCATAAAATGTAATAAAAATATAACTATACCATGTAATTGTAAAACAATGCAATTTTAAGTTCTTTGTGTATGCCGCTGGATATTTGACTAACCTCCTCATATGTAAATGACTTCTTGAGGGTTACTTGGGTACCCTGTTGTATATTCGAGGTGCTTTAACTTTTTACTGGGTAAGTTAACATAATTTGTTTTCACTGTGCGTTAGAAAATCTTCCTTGACCTAATTTATATCAGCATTTTGGGACACTGTATGATTTTGTACCCTTTCAGTTTCAAAGAAAGATAGCATAAGTATAGGGTACTGGATATGATCAAATGTTGCTGCTACAGATTTTAAATCCAACGATAAAAATTTCATCATGCATTCCTAAGTTCAGAATATAATAAAACATAAAGAACAGATAGTTATTTTTCTATTAGGCCTACTGACATTCTGCTGCCTTTGAATTCTTCAGCCATTAACCGGCTGTCTTTGGGTAATTTGGTGGTTGACTACCATACTGCTGCCATATCAAGAAAGAGCATTACACAATACTTTTTTTGCGTTCATAGAATTCATTTACAAAATAAAATGTAAATGAAATGCACTTTACTATGGGCATTACACAATGTAGATAAGAACCCACACTACTCCTTCTTATCAATTTTCCCTTTTGTCATTTCCTAATCTGCCTCTTTTTTCCTACCCCATAGTAAATTTCCACATAAACCACAACTTCAGTTTTAGCTGTAAGCTTTGACTTTGCGCCAGCGGCAGAAACCCCTCCAATGACTACATTTATACAGATTTGTTCAGAATAACAGATCAATATTGGGAGATCCGCAATGAATATCCAGTTTATAATAATATTACTCAGTAGCTGTGTAAATCTATCCCGAAGCGTTGTAAGGGAGTTGTACATTGCTTCTGAGGAGATTGCATGGGATTACCGTGGCGCAGATAACCTGGAAAAACGTTCAGATCAAAGGTAAAATATACAGTAATATTAATTTTTTTTTTTTTAAAAAAAAACCTGTTAATCTTAGTACTAGGTAACTAAGTACTTAATATTAAATGAATGTTGGATAGATAAAAATGCTACTATGTAAAACGTAAGAATATGTGAAACCTGTGAAACACGATATATGTATTTATATGTACCGAATTAACCTATATTAATATTTGTTAATATTTGTAGATCTGTCTTCTATGTTTCTATGTTTAACATTCTTTGTCAGTTTTTATAGGAGACAGTTTAATTCCAGGGATGGCTCCGAGCAGTATGTAAAAGCTGTTTACCGAGAATACACAGATGCTACTTTCTCCACGCTTAAGGCCAGACCTTCGTCTAATGGTCAGTATATATCGAGCCGTCGGAGGGACATGGATACCGGGATACTGTTTTCCTCTGCTGAATAATTCTGATCCGTCTCCCGCCGCTCGGTAACGTCTTCTTCCGTAGGGGACCCGTAAAGATGCTTTGGCAATGACCTTCTCTAAATATCGTTTAAGGAAATGTCAAGTTAAAACACTCATTGGCAAAAAATACAAGAATAAAGTCCAAACCAACAAGGAACACAAGTGCCTTAAATTACTTAACCTAAACAGAAAAGCATTACTTCCAAGTAGAAAAAATATTCAAAACGATATTGCTCGCTTTTCACTCTCATATGCACCGTTCTTTGCTTAGATACATTATGCTTTTGAGTCGGTTTATACCGTTTTTAAAAGTAACTTTCTAAAAAAAAGAATTGTATTGAACCGTTAAATGAGGGTTCTACGATGTTTGAGATCTAAACGACTCTACAAAACATCTGGACTTGCTGAGTGATGCTGAAACTTTTCTATGTCTGATGAGCAGTGCAAGATTTTTATTGTTTATTGTTTTCACGACAACGCACCATTTTATAAAGCACCATTTTAATGTTTTACCTGGAAATAATGGGTTTTGATGCTTTAACTGGATTTTAAACGTTTGCTTAGTACCTTAATTGAACCTCACCTCCTGAGGGTAGTGCCATATTGTGGATTTCAATTTTTCATTTTTTTCTAGGTATTCAAGGTCCAACAATAAGAGCTGAAGTCAATGACAAGGTCGTGGTTCATTTCAAAAATTTTGCATCCCAGTCCTACAGCATAAATCCCATTGGCATATCTTACTGGAAACAATCTGAAGGTAAGATAATTATGATAGTTTCCAAAGTAGTTGGAGAGGAATGAAAAAGGGGCATATTAATCAGCTAAAGACAATTATAATATTACCCCCAAAAGATGCAGATTTGAAAGAATTATATAATGTACAACCACATTTTCGGTTACTTATGTTTTTCCAAACCCTTAAACCCACTGAGCAAAGATACGTCTAAACAACGTCTTTTCGACGTCTTTGTCATACGTAAAAAAGACGTCCCCTTTGAGCCAGAATGAAAGTTTTTATGACGTCTTTTTACGACGTCTTCTGAACGTCGAATGCAGACGTCCGCTGGACCGCTGTTCAAGGTTTCAAATGAGTTAAAATGCGATCATCATGGACGTCTTTTCAACGTCTTATAATATCATAAGCAGACTAATTTTAGACATCATGTATATTGTGCCCCTTACTAAACTCATTTCTAAATGAAAACTCTCACCATGCTTTCCATTAAAACTTTAAGTTAAATAACGTATTGGGGCGAAGGGCAGACCAAAACATTGAGAGAGCAGGCAGACACGGAGAGTATACTGTCCGGAAAAGAAGCTTTTATAAATTAGTAATCCTTATCAGGACTACACCAGAGAACCAACAAGCAAATTACGTTTAAGAAACACAAGGTTGTCAGACGCCGAACTGTAAGACGCATTCACGGTGGGAGATTTATGTAAGCTAATTACACACGAGGATCAGATCGGGTACACACAAGACACAGGTAAACACATGCGCAACAATAAGGAATTACCTATTAACAATAACAGCAACAAAATAGCAATGGCTATTTACAACTGCACGCGGGCCATGCTGGGACATGCGCCCCGCTGGTGCTACCGTACATACAACAGAACAGTACGGAGCTACACATTCATGAAAAGATCTACAACATCTGCTGTGGCTTAGCATTACCATCTAATAGTTCCGTCGTGGTCACTAGCTATCATTAACTCACGGTGGAATCAGTCACAGTTAGCGTTGGGAAGTAGCCGAATATTGCATTAACACAATATAATATAAAACTATTCACAACTATAATGTTAACTCGTTTAGTTGACGTCGTCTAATCTTATAACACGGTGCCAACATTTGTAGCTACATAAACATTGACAAAACTCTTCTGTGTCTGGTTAGCGTTGCCAACTGTTATTCCTTCGTGGTCACTATCGTTAGCTAATTAAGCGGTGGACTCGGTCACAGTTAGCAAGCTAACTAGCCACAGCAGGTTTAAGTTGGTTATAAAAAAATACCAAAAAAGCTAACATAAAGGAAATTCATGAACATAATTTAGCATTTACAAGGCTTAACAAACTGGACGTTTGTTCAACCTGGCATCACGCTGCTGCCAGATTTTGAAATCCCGCGCTCTGCGCGTGCAAAAAGATTTCCGCGATGGATGTGGATATGGAAATACAAAGCAAAACACTCAGTGGTTGGAATTTAGAGGCTGTAAAATTTCTGAATGCAATGACAGTTTATGCCATATACAAGTGGAATTGTAGATGTATATATGTGATCATGATTACATTTACTATTTCAGAAAATGATGCGAGGGAGTTTTTTTTATTTTTATTTTTTTTAATCCGTTTAATTCAAAGGGGGTTGAATTCATGAGCATTACATTTAATTGACAATGTCAAAAACCTAGACGTTCAGATATTAAACTACATATCAACGTCGAAGAGAGGTCGTAGTCAGACATCCAGATACTGAACCTGATTTGCACGTCGTGCAGACGTACAGATATAGTTGTGGACGGACCGACCCCATATAGCCATGTTCTGCACGTCTGGATGATGTCTCATGTTTGCTGGGAAAACCCTTATTTGTAGTGAACTCATTCTTCATGATCCTCCACTAACTGGATGTGTAAATTTTGCAGGAGTTGGGTACGATGATGCCACATCTGCCCAAGAGAAAGAAGATGATGCGGTTGTCCCGGGAGGATATTACCGCTACGTTTGGGACATCCTGCCAGCTGATGGTCCCACTATAACGGATCCAGATTGTCTCACTTACTCATACTCCTCCCAGGTCGATGTGGTCCGAGACGTTAACTCTGGTCTCATCGGTGCTTTTCTCGTCTGTAAAGCAGGTCAGGCATGCAGATTGCTTTCATGCTTGCTGCGCCCACTGCGCCACATAGAAACTTCTAACTGTAGCCTTGATATTACCATGCAGGTTCTCTTACAAGTAATGGCCATCAAAAAATCCCAGAGTACATCCTACTTTTTGCTGTGTTTGATGAATCGAGGAGCTGGTACGGGGAATCGGGAATGTCACTGGAAAGATTCCAGAAGACCAAACAGAAAAAATTGTATCACACCATCAATGGATACGTCAACTCCACCCTACCAGGTCTACCCTCCCTTTATGTTCAAAGCAATCTGCAAATTTGATCACTGTTACCTTTACAGTCAATATAATAATGTTTATTAACAATGGAATGCTTGTCATGCATCTTATTTCCACCACTGTATTTACAAAGAGGACTTGTGATGTCTTTAGGTCTGAAGATTTGTCAGAAGAGCAATGTGTTCTGGCACTTGATTGGAATGGGTTCCTCTTCAGAAATCCATTCCATATATTTCCAGGAACACACACTACAAGTGAAAAACCATAGAAAGGTCTTTCTGGAGATGACGCCCATGACTTTCGTCACGGCAGAGATGAAACCTGTGGGTGTTGGGAATTATATAATCTCTTGTCAGATCCACTCTCACCAGCTAGGTAGGAAGCATTCCGTCAGTCTATCCAACTTTGACAATAAATTAATAAACTAGCTACACATTTTTTAGATTTTTTTTTACAAATCTGATTTGAATCAATTAATATACACTGCAGAATTCACATACCCGCACAATGTGTCTCTTATTTCAACAAAAACTACTTCATGCATTATTTAGAAGCTACTGGATAGAGAAAATGTTGCAACTACAACGTATATCAGGGTTATTCAACTCACGGTCCTCGAGGTTCGAGTCCTGCTGGTTTTCCAGCCTTCCTTTACCTGTCAGTCAGGTGTGAAGCCTGTGACCAATCAGAATCAGTAATTATTAAACAACTACCTGGGAGAACTGAAAACACGGCCTGGATTTGGAATCGAGGTCCAGAGTTGAAGAACCCTGGCGTATATGATCATTTATTAATCTGCGACGTCTCATTCCAGCTGGCATGAATGCTCAGTTTACTGTCGAGGATTGCCCCGAAGCAGCACAGATTTCCAAAAAGTCTAATTTTATACAATCAGATGACTATGAGTATGATATATCCTTGGAGGGTTTAGTGTCCCCCATATTGATTAATTCTGGCCTGACCCCACGTTCTGCGGTAAAACTCAAACCCAAGACATGGGTGCATTACATTGCTGCTGAAGAGATTGTTTGGGACTATGCGCCGGAGCTCAGCGAAGCTGACAGGTAACGACAGCAGAGGAAAATCATTCTTGCGCAACGGTGTTAGTTTCATAATGTAGCCCACTGATGTCCTCATTGCATTTCAGAACTTCAGACTACACGGTGCGGGCTCCCCAGCGCATTGGCAAAGAATACAAGAAGGCCGCATATGTTGAATACACTGATGCAAGTTTCCGGCAGCAAAAAACACCGAATGGTACTTTGCTGGGGCCTGTGTTACGAGGAGAGGTGGATGACAAAATTAAGGTGACACAACGAAGGAACAGCTGGTGAAATATTTTAGCGTTTTCAGATGAAGATTGCATGGGAAATGGGACTCTCCGGAGTTAATAGAAAGAACAGGGAAATCTCTGTAATATCCTCAGTCAGTCGTCTTTTCCTCAGTCGTCCTTGCAGGGGCTTACGTTAGCCTCTCTGTTTTGTTTATAAGGGAACCAAAAGACACAGGGGTCTAATGAAAGCCAAACATCTAACCTTAATTTGGATGTATTATATAAGTGGCTGGTAGCAATTAGTCAGTGTGACAAACACCATGCCTCCTGCCCGTATAGTATTCAATCATTATGATTATATATTTTTTATTTTCTGAATATTGCATTTCTGACCCTTAATTTTATTGCCTGTAGCTCCCATCTTATTCCTTAATTGAGTTTTGGGATTTTTTACTGCCTGCTACAGCTTATTGCTATTTTAGTTTTTACTATCATCTGTCTTCTCTGTTTTAACTGCTCTATTACAGTGTAGCATATTGGGTGTGAGAAATGGTTTACAAATAAATTATTATTATTAATATCATTATACATTGCAGAAAGATTTTCAAAAATTATTTACATTTTTTAGATGAGAAATGGATTTTGCAGCAGTCTGATGTTTTTAATTTTGAACATGCACTATTGCAATTTTTTTAGTTTTTGCTTTCTTCTCACTGCTCAATCAGGTTGTATTTAAAAACCTGGCAAGTGTACCTTTCAACATTTATCCTAATGGACTTACCAGCATCTCCCCATTTGGAAGCCGAGCTAACGGTAAAGTTACCTGTATCGATATCGAGTAGGTTTTTGAAGCTGTGGAGCACAGCAATCGCCGGTGTTATCAGCCAACTTACTTGCACATCCCCATCTACAGTGAAAGACCTAAAGAACTATCCCGTGATGCCAAACGATACGTTTGTGTATATATGGAGGATCACAACAGAGGATGGACCCACCAAGGCTGATCCGCGATGCCTCACCCGTCTCTACAAGAGCACCATCAACCCCGTCCGCGACCTGGCCACAGGCCTTGTTGGTCCACTGGTTGTGTGCTACAGGAAGACACTGGACAAAAGAGGCAACGTGGTAAGAAGCAGTACAGTACATACAGGCCTTCATCTCCACTCTTACTCATTTTTATGTGATCTTCATGACATACTTTTTGTCCCAGTTAATGTCAGACAAAGAGAAGCACTTGATGTTCACGGTTTTTGATGAAAACCAAAGCTGGTATATAGATGAAAATATTAAAAAGTATGTTGAAGATCCATCCAAAGTGGATCCCACTGATCCTGATTTCTACAGATCCAACGTAATGTACAGTAAGTACATGTAGTGCCACATTCCAGTCATTTGTCAGATATAAGCTTCCCAAGCATTTTACTTACAGCGAGTTTCTGCCACAGATGTCAATGGCCTCATGTTTAACAACCTGAACTTTATCACCTGTCTGGGAGATGTCACCTTCTGGCATGTGCTGAACGTGGGCACCCAGAGTGACTTCCTGTCGGTGTACTTCATGGGAAACACCTTTGAACGAGACAAAGTATATGAAACAGTTCTCACTCTCTTTCCTATGAATGGAGAGACAGTCAGTATGGAAATGGAGACTGTGGGTAAGATCACTGAATTTACTTTTTAATTGATTTGGGTCTATGGAGAACTGCATATGTTAAATTAGGAGGTCAACTTGGTAAAAAAAATAAACTGCTGATGCAATTGATAAGATACATAATTTGAAATTATTTTTTCTCCACACTCTTTTCATCATTGGGTTTCACTGTTCAAAATACTGAGATCATCGATGCCTGCCTGATCACAGACTGATCTTCTTTGTCTCTTCATTCTCTCATCCTCTTTCTCACTTCTCCAATAGCTTGCATTATTTCTATGTTATAAACTTCTCTACTGCTAAAGTATTTGCTCATGCATATGTAAAAATACATTTGAATTATCTTCTTGCGGTTCCTACCATGGTTCCTGATTATATTCTCAGTCAGTTCCATTCCACGTGTGAAGTTACCCTGAATTGAGTTGCTCCCCTAGAATCTAGGAGACCCAAACTAGTGTCCAGCCCTGGTTAAATGAATCAATCGCTCAATTAGTCAGGAGTGCAGATGAGCTGAGTGCAAGGTGATAAAAGATAAAAAAGCACTATATTATATATGAATTGAATGAGTTACATTGTCTTCCTAACTCAGCCAGCATAATATCATGGAGAGGTATCAGTCAGGTTTAGGGGACTTATTACTGTCTGTTGACTGGTTCTTGTATCTCGATCTTTTAACTCTGCTTTCAACAAAGTCAAAAACGATATTCTCCCAGACTGACTCAAGTGTGGAACAGAAATTCAGGGTACTGCCCTAGACTGGCTCACTTTGGTTTACAGTTAAGACCAGCAAGATGTCTTCTTTGGTAGTGGCAATTAACTATTTTGTTTCTTTTGTTGTCGATCTGTCTTTATCGCCATCCACATTTTAAATTAAATTTAAATTCCCCCTATTATGGACTATTATACAATCATGTCCTAAAACTCTTTCATTTTGTTAAGTAGCAGTTGAGTTGGTTTAATGTTTTAGTATATATATTCCATCCATCCATCCATCATCCAAACTGCTTATCCAACTGGGTCGCGGGGGGTCCGGAGCCTATCCCGGAAGCAACGGGCATGAGGCAGGGAACAACCCCAGACAGGGGGCCAGCCCATCGCAGGGCACACTCACACACCAGTCACTCACACATGCACAATTGTGTGGGCAATTTGGCAACTCCAATCAGCCTCAGCATGTTTTTTGGACTGTGGGTGGAAACCAGAGTACCCGGAGGAAACCCCACGACGACACGGGGAGAACATGCAAACTCCACACACATGTGACCCAGGCGGAGACCTGAACCCAGGTCCCAGAAGTGTGAGGCAACAGTGCTAACCACTGCACCACCCCTTTAGTACATCTTATTAGTTTTAATTCCCTTTTTTGTATAGCACATTGGATTGACAGTTGTTATTTTTATATGTGCTATATAAATAAACTATACTTGACTTCACATTTAGCTCTAAAAATTGGTACACCATCTTTATTATTTTTATGAGTAAGATGGCAAAATTAAACAAAACACAGTTCTGAGTGTCTCGTTGAGTTTGAGTATAAAAAATGTGTAGATAATAGAATGTTTAAGTGGTTGCTTTACCAAAGAATGCAGAATTCAGCAAAACAACAACAACATTTTTTTAAATGAATCACATTTGCTAGTTTGCCCTATAGGTTTTTGCACTTTGTTAATAAAGTCCATCTTCAATTTAACGATGCACGAGTCAATACCAAGCAAATCTCTGCTCTCAAAGACTCCACCTAGAGGTTAGAACAGTAAAAAAAAAAACTTATGAAACTGCCCTAATGTTTTAAGCTGCGAGTACCATCACGTGGCTTCTGTTAATTTTGAGCCACTTTGCTGTGTATATGCAGGTGAATGGGAGATTGGTGCTTTCGATCCTGGTGCCAAAAGCCGTGGCATGAGTGCCAAGTACACGGTGAAAGATTGTGACCGGAATCATCCATTGTTCGACGACAGCGATTACCTCGAAGAGTATATCCAAAACATCGGCAGAAGTGCTGGTCGAAAGAACAGGACCCTAGCAGTTCGACTGTGCAGAAAGCCAATAGATAAAAACACCTCGAGTTCTGCAAGGAAAAACACTACAGAGGACTCCCACATCCATCCATTCTGTGAAATCACCTACATCTCGCTCGACCCAGATGGCCAGAGTGACGCCGAGGGTGACATTCCTGAGGACATCCTACGAGAGGTGCTGAAACAGAAGCACCCAATGATCTTGCAAAATGGTACAGAAAACCATTTACCCCTTGAGCCTACGGGGACACACAACAAATTTATACCTGAGCCCAGCAAGGCGCCTGAGAAGCGCAAGAAGAGAACTCTCTCCAACCACATATTTGGTGGTGCTTTGACTGATGCACCTACAACCACTCCATCAGAAACAGAGGATGAAGACAGCAATGTTGAAAGTCCAGTTTTAGACGCAGCACCACCGCTGCTTAAAGAAAAAGAAACTGTGCCCCTAAACACAAGTTCAGAGGACCTTGACATAGATGCTGGTTTCAACAAACAACTCAATGGGTTAGAGGAGGCTTCAAGCACTGACCACGTTGAGCATAAAAAAAACTACACTATTTTGGTGAGGTCCGCTATGGACCCAGAGCCACATAACAGGCGGAGGGGATCTGGTCCACTGAGAATGGAAAGAGGAGTAGAAGGCATTGCTGGCAGCAAGAAGATGACCAAAGCACAGCAGAAAGAGATGCTGGAGGAAAAGAATTTGATTCCAGAACAGGACGATATAAGCGAAGACGAAAGCATTGAAGATACGACAAAGAATCTCGATGAAGTGTTTTCAGTGTCACACCTTTGGGACAACACATCAAATAGCAGAAACTTCACCAATAGAGATTCATTTTTTGAGTATGACGACTACTCAACTGAAAAAGATGAGCTTAATGAAATAAATTCATTAGGCCTCCGAGCTACTGATGGAAAATATCGAAACTATTATATCGCTGCAGTAGAAGTTATGTGGGATTATGGATTAAAGAAACGGCGTCAGATCATGAAAGCAAGGTAAAGCATAATGCATTCGTCTCAGATGGAAAAACAACATGTAAAAATGTCAAAAATTGAATTCATGCTCAAGATGTAATTTTGAGGTTGGCTGCTGGTACACTCTACTTCTGCTCTCATCAACAGGGACATGCTAAGGGCAAAACGGATGTACCTGCCCGAATATAAAAAGGTGGTGTTCCGTGCATACCTGGACCAAGACTTCATGTACCCAGCACCACGAGGAGAGCTGGAGGAACATCTTGGAATCATGGGTCCAGTAATTAAAACAGAGATCAATGACGTTCTTATAGTGAGTGTGAAGTACCCATCTTCCAAGTAAACTTGATATGTTGTCAAGATATTCTTATAATATTCTTTGTTTCCTTTATGTGGGCTTATTGTTACTGTTTGTGGGGATACAGTAATCCTATTTGAGTTGAATGAACCTAGTCCACGAGGAATTCTTTTTTTTATCAGAAGGAATTTTTTGGATGTAACCTTCTTCTCGTTTTCAGGTGACGTTTAAGAATCTTGCTTCAAAGCCATTCTCATTCCACCTTCATGGGATCTTTGAAAAAGGTCAGGGGGAGGAGAATGAGGAAGCTCATGCAGAGGCTGTTCTGCCCAATGAGGTGCGGGTATATCGCCGGAAGATCACAAAGAGACAAGGACCATCCTCTAAGGAGTTTGACTGCAAATCGTGGGCTTACTATTCCAACCTCAACATGGCAAGTGTTACAGTCATCCATTATCATTATGTGCACCAACTAGAAACCAAGTTCTAACTGTACTGTGCGTAACATATTTGGTTGTTCTTGTTCAATAACACAATGTGTTTTTCCTTTGTTCCACGGGTTAATACCATATACATGTCCTTTCACAGGAGAGGGATGTCAACTCAGGACTCATTGGTCCCATAATTGTTTGCAAGCCTCACCCTATTGACAACATCGACTTGAATGTCCAGGAGTTTCACCTGCTCTTCACCATATTTGATGAAACCAAAAGCTGGTATTTTGAAGAAAATATCAACCGGTTCTGCCCTCCACCCTGCAGTTTAAGGAGAAACGACCCCTTGTTCGAATCTGGGAACAAGTTCTCAGGTGAGACGTTGTGCCGGGTTTATATGTGCGGCATGTGTGGCTACATAGCTGTGGTCCAGATGCACATTATAATCTTTGTGATGCTTATCATTAACAGCCAAGGTACCAGTATAAACCGTCATTATTTACAGAGCTAACAAACACGTTATATGTCTCATATCTGAGTTTGCTTGAAGTTCTGGTCCTTCTCCACAGCCATCAATGGCTACACAGCGGAGACCCTCCCTGGCCTGCTGGTGGGGCAGCACCAAAGGGTGCGTTGGCACCTGCTGAATATGGGTGGCAGCGGGGAGCTACACGCCGTCCACTTTCACGGTCTCCCCTTCACTGTGCGCAGCGACCAAGAGCACCGCATGGGCATTTACAGCTTATACCCTGGTAAAACACTGGACAGACACCGATCGAGCCAGCTAGACACCAGCCTAGAATCTCATTTCTATAAGTGCATTTGAAAGCAAATATAGTGCCATATGTAACTGGTGGCCCTGGTAGTTCAGCGGGCCCCACTGTGGTCTCACACTTCCAGAATTAGGGGTGTGATTCCCTCCCCCAGTTTTGTATATGATGTTCTTCGCTTGTCTGGGAGGTACCCTGGTTTCCCCCCACAATCTAACAGACTGGCATTGAAAACTGGGTGATTCCTACGTTGTGTAGTTTCCAAGATCACCATGACTTTGAACTGGATTAGCAGTAAATTATGCTAGAAATCAGAAATTCTGGACCCCCTGAATCCCCTATTATGGATCGTGGTGTGAGGGTGTCCCTTCCATGGTAGATCATTTTTTAATTAAAATTATATATATTATATAATGGTAGAACTTTCTGAGCAGAAAGTTTCCCAAGTATACAGTACTGTATATATTATTCATCCATCTTCCAAACCGCTTATCCTACTGGGTTGCGGGGGGTCCAGAGCCTATCCTGGAAGCAACGGGCACGAGGCAGGGAACAACCCTGGACGGGG
>JABFEA020000002.1:2531484-2560216 GCA_019775915.2 Cyphomyrus plagiostoma | reverse complement strand
CTGCGATGGGCTGGCCCCCCATCCAGGGTTGTTCCCTGCCTCGTGCCCGTTGCTTCTGGGATAGGCTCCAGACCCCCACGACCCAGTAGGATAAGCGGCTTGGAAAATGGATGGATGGATGGACATTAACAGTCATTAATAACACATGTAGTAACAGATATGTCAAATTCTGCATGCTTTGAGATTTAACACAAATATCATTTAAACAAGCGCTGTCCTGGAAGGTAAACCACCCCAGCAAAGTATTAAAATTAACACGTAACATCGCTGCTGAAACGTAACATAAGGGACTTAAGAGCGGTTTGTACAGCTTCCTCCAGATACAGGTAGAATTTCTTTACGTGAAGTTACTAAGTGTTAAAGAAAAGCACATGTCTTGTTAGGAAACAGATATAGTTACAGACACAATTAATCTTTTGGGTTATTTTGCCGTATATGACTTCTATGTAAAATCTGACATTCTAGTTATAACCATGAGGTTACTGAGACTGGATAAACCATCGGTTTACAGTAGATAAATGAAGAACAATAATATTATCTTTGTTAAACGCCACTTACACCAATGTTCTTGTTGTAAACTGCATTTCACATCATTATCCGTTTACTCACATAGACGTACCAAACGTATTGCTTAATTACTCGCGCAGTATTATGAAATTGACACGTGCACACGAACACGTGTCATATAGGCGGGGCTCTGTGCGATTTCATCCAATAAGTTGCACTTTTGTCGGAGTCACGAGGTTTTCTTAAATGAATATGCATAGAGGAAAACTGAAATATTTTTTAAACTGTATTTCCGGCTCACGGCGTCGTGAAAAGTAGGAATCACGAGGCGCGGAAATGCAAAGATGATCTGCGCCGACTTGATTTTTTTTTTCCTATTTATCGACGGTAAAATTGTAGTTAAAATACGACATGAGTACCTTCAGAGTCGTTTATTTATGTGAAATTCCCCGTGTTTGAGTTCATGGACATGTTAAAACACTGCGGGGTTGTCGTGTCCTTTACACCAAAGTAGACCGCCAAACATAACTTTACGTACACATGCTAGTATACTTTACAGTTCGTGAATATTATGCCTTTTTGTTTTTTTAATTGGTTGTTTCTGTAGTGAAATGCTTTAATATTTCTTTTACTTCATTACCGTCCACCTAGACAAGTAAGCTATTTTAATGTCTGACTGTAATTGCTGTTACAACATAACGCTTACGTGTTATTTATCTGCCGTATAGAAATTGACATTTTACATTCTCTTCCTGGTTTCATCATTCCTTGTTAGCCTGCCTGATTCAGTTGTAGTTTAACGATTTATGCGAAAAAGCGAACATCAGTATGACTGTTGGCCGCTCTTTATCTAAATCTCGTTGCACCTCAGCGTGGACTGAACGTTGATGTCCCGGCAGATCGGTGTGTTATCTTACACGTCGACCTTTTTTCTTCTTCTCCGGTACCGAAAGTGGAGTATGGCTCGGTATGACACCAGCAACCTGTTAGATTGGGCTTACGGAGGTGTCGACCCGAAATTTGAGGGCAATGGAGGGCCGGAGTGTGCGGCGTTCCTCACGCCGAAGCAGCGACTGCTGGAAAGCCTGGTTATTATTTCGATGTCCGTCGTAGAGATCGCATTGGCATTAAGGAAAATCAGCTCCTCCAAAGAGCAAAAAGAAGGTGCCAAAGGAAACTGCAAAAGCGAGCAAGCCGGACCAGCGAATAATCTTTTATTGGTCGCTCTCTGCTTGACATTTGGAGTTGAAGTGGGGTTCAAGTTCGCGACCAAGACCGTAATTTACCTGCTGAATCCCTGCCATGTTGTCACCATGATGCAGGTATGGGAACTTGTCAAAAATATTGACTTATTGTACTGATTTGTTTGTCAGGTCTGTTTATGTGATGTCTGGAACTTGTAAACGGAGAGCAGTGTGCCTTTTAGACTGTTTTTGAGAGTGCAAATAAACCAATCACATTTGATGCTAATTTCTGTCAATCATTTTCTCGTTACTTAACGTCAACCTTTAACCTGTTCGTAAACTCGGATAAATTAAGCAATTTATATTATATATAGACAAGTGTAAGAGATTTACTAATTTCACTGGGACCTAATGAAACGCAAAACTGTTAAAATGTTTAAAAGATAAAAGATCAAATTGGTGTTGCGTAGTATTAACAAACTAAGTATTGGGAGATCTATTTTAATAGCAGTGAAAGTTCCTCGAGAGGAAAAATTCAATGTAGTGGTAACCAGACTGGTGAGAAAACACTCAGCTCAGTGTATTGTTTGGGACGAACCCTTCCCAATCATTAGGCTATTGCTTGCTAAATGTTTCCCAGCTTATACTCCAATGGACTGTTAACTGTAGTATAGTATATGTCTGATTTTTTTTCATACACAGATAAGCCCATGCATGAATAGGATAATCCTCATCATCCTACTGTTCCTGCCCCTTCAGGTTCTTTTAATGATCCTCAAAGTAATCTTATTGTTTCCTCAAATTTATCTGAGCAATGCTGTGTAAACTGCTGAAATATCCAAGGTCAATGTCATTTTTGAAAGTGTTGTTAACGATGCACGAGGCCATAATAAAAACCGAACAGTTTGTGTTATTAGTGTCAAGATGCTCTTTGGCACCTTCTGGCCAGTGTGTTACTCATAGACATTGCGTAATGCGTTGACTCACACGTAGTGACGTGGGGTGCATAAATGGACAAGCCTATCTGAACACTGATGGGAGTCACTGGCTAAGTGTGAAGCTCAACATAGCAATACTCCACTAGAACAAAGTTATAAGAAAGCAAGAGTTTAGGTACAGTAGGACAGCATAAACAGAAAAAAACTTATTGTATTATTTATTTTCTATTGTTCTGTACTTTCCCTCAGTTTTGCTCATGTCGCTCTTCCTATCTGCTGACTCCTCCTTCTCTTTGTTTCATCTGATTGGCTGTACCTCTTTTTTTTTTAAATCTGTTATCTGTTCTTTATTGCGACTGGAAACAGCTGCAATAATTGCGTGTGAGGAAGGGTGGCCTGCGCAAGGTAAACAAACAGCTACTCAACTGGCCACACTTCCCAAGGCGTCGTCTTCCAAGAGTTTGACTTTGACGTTGTTCTGAAACGAAGTACCTAGCTATGAAATGGGAAGCTCCAGGTCACACAAGGTTAGCCTTCTGTCCTGGTGCCTGAGTGAGAGAGCTTCCACATTTCACAGGGCCGTATGGAGCGAGATAATGACTTTTCTGGCGTCCCCTCCCATGGCTATCGTGTGCTTTGTCTTCGATTTGTAGGTTTATGTTTGCCTGCCGTGGAACGCATTTTCTCATAATCTGCAGAGGCATAGTTTTGTTTGCTTGTTGGCCTGCTGGAACACTAAAATGCCAACAGCATCCTACTGAAAAATTAACATCATTTACCAGGTTATTTCAATCAATCGTTTTCAAGGCTAGACTGAAAAATCACATCAATATGTGTTGACATAAAATTTTTCTAACTATATGAAGTCTGAACTTTGTTGTCGCACCTTTGCTCACAGAATTGAATCCTAGAGTATTATTTGGCCATCTGTTTTTTGTCTTATTTGAATTGAATCGGAGCCGGCAGATATAATTTAATGAGTGTGTGAGACACAGACTATATACCCAGAAATGTGTATAATACTAGAGTATGTGCTCTGGTTACAGGGAGTGTGTTTGGAGGAAGCAGGATTCAGGTAGTAAATCGTATCTGATTTATATTCTTCCTTTTGCACACAGATTTTCCTGTTGGCCTGTCCACCATGCAAAACAGGCAGAGTCATTTTCCGGTATGTACCTGCATCCAAAAAAGCATTTGCATGTGGTAATCCTGGCTTTATAAATAAGATCATCTGTAATTTCTCTAAGCATCCCTCGTTAGCTAATGAGTATGACTTCTGGACACTGGAGGATAAGCTGTATGCTGAAATCTAGGTACATCCACCTGGGAGAAGCTTCAACTGCTACTGTCGGTGCATCACCGAAAGCTCTGTGACTCAGTTAGGGGTGTATAGGGCGTGGTCACTGAAATACACACTATCTACCATATAAGTGCACTGAGTCAGTGTAAGTATTATTCAAAGTATTGAGACACCAAGTTCCTCAGGATCATCTCCAGTCCTCGTTTGAAGACGTGACTGTTGTGTCAGATCTATGACACAGGCCTCTTTAACATGAGGTAACAAATACATACACGGTAATTTACTGACCTGAGACAGACACTGGTTCGGTCAAGCAGACTTCTGGCACCCATGGTGACATTAACGGCACCCTGTAATTGTCCTTCGAACAGGTTAATAGGCATGTATCATTAATATTCATAACACAGGTTGGAGTCATAGTACCTTTGTCTCACTGTACCTGGTTGAAAAATGTATTTTTCTGGTTGTGTGTGTTGGAACCTGCAACCATACAACTCACACACCTGCTGTCAGCCTGGGGAAAATTACTATTGGATTTTTATTATAGCTAATTGATATGCAGTTATTTAAAACATTTAATATTTAGGGCACTGAACATACCAATATGATCTTTTGATATTAAATGTATAACTGTAGTTCAGCCTTTGTGCGAGACTGTGTGTTGAGTCTTTACTAATGGAAAAAGAGACACAGTTTACTACTTCAGGTCTTCTGAGAGTTTTGGCATTTTTATGTAGCCCGTTTTTGGTAATTATGTGCTCTGACCAGGATGGGGTTTATAGTGTGAGAGGAATTGTCTAACTTGTCTAACTAGGGAACAGTATACCTTCTGTGTTTTTGGTTCGTGAGGGAGAAATGCAAAGTGCAACACCAGTTTCCTCCTTGGGATTGCATCAGCAGCTTGCTTGACTGCGGTGCAGGCTGATGGATGTGCGAGTCTTGTCAGGTCATCAGGTTTTCCATGCGAGGATTGTCTGCAAAACAGCTCCCTGATTCTTGGATGCCAATAGAACTGTCAAGAAGTGCAGGCCGTTGCGTTTAAAGTGCTGTTTTCCTGTAAATATCATTTGTGTCAAGATCCTGGAAATGGCTGCTAGTTTCCTCACAGTGTTTATTTTTTTCTGCCATAAAATCTGACACGTTTGCCCTTCGTTAGTCCATAGTGTTTAGCGGTGGGGTGAGGTCGACAGCAGAGGCCTGGCGTCCTCCGTGTGACCCTCCTTGCCCCCTTGTTTCAGGCTCCAGGTCCACATGCTGAATGGGGCCCTGCTGGCGCTGCTCTTCCCCGTCGTCAACACCAGGCTGGTGAGTGCCCCGTGTGGCCAGAGGCACGTATTGCGCAAGCAGCGGGCGGGGGCGGCAGCAGTCGCATGTTCCTGTGGAGAGCTGCAGCTTCACGCTGCAAGCTGTGAAGACAGGAACTGTCACATGCATACATGATATACATGAACAGTTAAGGCAGGGGTCACATACAATTTGATTGATTTACAGCAGATCTGGTTTAGCCTCAGGATCTACATTCTTCCCTTGGTCATTAAATCATGAGCCAAATTTCAAACCAAATGGATTTCCAAAAAAACAGTGCAGGAATGGTAAACATAACAGAAATGATGCAGTGACAGTAGCATATTGTGCTCATGCACTGTTAAAAAACAAAAAAGACTGGCATTAGATTTTATTTTTTTGTTCACGACCCAATGAAAATGGCCCTGCCGCCCACTTTTGGGATGCGACCCACCAATTGAGATACTGTGATATATGCAATGTCTGGTTCCTAAATATATTAAGATGTCATTAATATTATTTTCATGTTTGTCACATGAGTGGGGAAAGGAAACAGGAGTTTGTGGGAGCTGTGAAATATTTTACAACCACTCCTCATTTTGCAATTACCAGAGAATGTAACCATTCACAAATACAACAGTAATAATATAAAATAAAAAATCTGACCAGTACATGCATTTATGACTATACATTTGGAAAATGGGCAACAATGCATGCTGGCGTACAAAATGTTCCACATCATGAAGGACATAAAGAAATTAAGCATGGAAGGCTGAAGTAAGCACAGTTGCGGTCATGCTTAAGCTACCATGATTATCACTTATGGACTGTTTTGCTTAACGGCATAATCATTGGAATGGAGCTTGTTCGCTAAACGAAAAGTGGCTGTGCATCTTAATATATGGATGGCTGAAAGTTTTGCATGCACGACTTAAATGAGAACCCAGTTAATTAATACCAGAAATGATATGCCGTCCTTAGTACTCAGCAGTCATTTGTTGCTATGCTTTCTTTCAGCTGCCTTTTGAAAAAGAGGTCTACTATATTCAACATGTCATGCTGTACTTGGTCACTATTTACCTTTTCAGAAAAGGAGGTAGGTCTGTGGTTATTTACATGTCCATTGATCTGTCATTATTCTTTTATTTCAGTGGTTTTAATATTTTTGACTATAAATAAATCATAAGTGTCAGGACTCAGGAACAAACTAATCCTATCCCATCCCATCCATTCTCTGCCGCTTATCTGGGGTCGGGTAGCAGGGGCAGCAGTCTAAGCCGAGACTCCATAGCCAGCTCCCCTAGGGGGATACCAAGCCATTCCCAGGCCAGCCAAGAGATATAATCTCTCCAGCATGTCCTGGGTCTGCCCTGGGGCCGAGCTCCTCACCCCATCTCTAAGGCTGAGGCCAAGACACCTGGCGAAGGAAACTCATTTCTGCCTCTTGTATCCATTCTCATTCTTTTGGTCATTACCCAAAAATCATGACTATAGATGAGGGTAGGGTCGTAGATCAGACTATTTCTGTAATTTCTGTAGTATAACTACAGTCTCCCTAAGAGGAAAGGTCTGCACACGTTGTGAATGCTTGGGCCCTGTAGATGAAAGGCTTTCGGCTTTGATGAAAACCGAAGCAGGGTGAGACTGCCACCTAGTGTAGATGCTGTGTAAACAGTGAATCACTTGACTCACCCAGACAAGATTTTCAGATATCTGTTGACATAGTCAACAAAATTTACAGCATGCTCAGTTGGATAACCACCGTTTGTCCAGGGTATATTGAAAATGACCGTTGAATAGATGGTCTGTTTTTATTCTATATTAGTACTCCATTATTTGTACTCTCACAATTTTATATTGAAAATATTCTAAATGCTACCTATGTTATAATATGTTTTGTTATATATTACAATGTTTTGAATGTGTTTTGAAGGTGCAGCTAACTAGAAGTAATTAATCAATCTATGATATTTTATTATATCGGCCTCTTAAAATGATTAGTGGTCAAAGTGATCTGAGCCCTGACGGAGCCCAGTTGCTGCAGCCAGTTCTACGAATGACTGATCAGAAAGCCGCCTTCACGGTTCTTCTGCAGCACAGCTTATGATGACGTCAGTCGATACACTGCTGTTGAGGAGTTTATCTGTTACACATGCAAACATAAGCAACTTCAATGCTACTTGCAAAAAGGCAGCAAATTATTATAATTACACAACAGGGTGATTTTTTTTAGAGACTTAGTGCAAATGCTGCTATTAAACAGTATCTCAGAGTGATGGAAGTCATGCATAAACAGAGGCGACATGGAATACTGCAGCTGCAAGATGAATGATGGTGAAATTGTGAGACAATAGATAAGCTCCACAGGTTCAGAAGAACAATGAATGCAATACAGTTATAGATCACAGAATAAAACCCAGCGGCTGGTCAGACCCTCCCCCCCCCGCCTACAGAATGAGCGATGGATGTAGGGGGGAGTCTAAGGCAAAGTTATGAGTAATGGATCATAAAATAAAATAGAACCCGTTTCAGAAACGAAGCAATGAGGTCACTGCCTCTGAATCGCAGGCGGGAAACGAGAGCGTAAACGTGCGACTGAGCTGAGGCCGGCCTTCGGGATGCCCGTGTCACCACCACAGTGCTCCAGGTGGCTTTCTGAGACTGTGTCTTTAGTAACTGCCTGGTTTGTGACGCCGGCTGCCTGCCATTTGACATCCCCGCTCTTCGTGCTCCCGCCTACAGGGGTATACAGGCCAGAGCCATTAGGGGACATCTGGTGGGCCGTCCTGTGCGTTGGGATTCTCTTTCTGTATCATTTCACCCTCCTGCAGGCACTGGGACTGGTAAGAAACCTCAGTGAAACTGTCTTCTGACAATCATTGCTGGTGTTCTGTATCCTTGCATGCGCCATTAACACTCTTATTTATCTGGAGCCGTGGCCCAAATCCGGGCACATGCTGCCCCAGTGTCAGCCGGCCGGCCCTTTGGAGTGAATATGACTGTAGAGACCCCGATCCATACTGACAGTCAGCTTACAGCCCTGGGCCAACATGGGCACCTGCTTAAATATCATGCTCATCTTCATTCCCGTTGACCCAAATACTGTTCTTTGTTTGATTAGGAATGCATTAAATTACTTTGTCTCAGGTTATCTTTGTAGCCTGGATTAATTTCGCTGGTTTAAATTGAATTTTCACTCACAAAAAAACACCATGAAATCACATTTCACCTGACCCTGTTTTGCCTTTGAATGCTGTTATTCTCGTACCCAATACGAGATGTAAAATAACTTCACACATTATATTTTTTCCCTGCTTGATTTTTATGCAGAGGATGTTGCGAGATCTTCACAAACATTAATGGCCTTTTTTGAAAGGCCAGGACCCATCGGTTACATCACCACAGTAAGCTCTGACATATAAGCTGTATAGTATGATTTTATGTAAAGAATTTGTTCTTCCTCCAGGTAACAGAGGTCAACCTGAACAACATGCTCTGCCCAGCCATGTCGGACCCTTTCTATGGGCCGTGGTATCGGGTCTGGGCCACGGGTCACCAGACATTACTC
Source organism: Cyphomyrus plagiostoma (assembly GCA_019775915.2). Taxonomy (NCBI): domain Eukaryota; kingdom Metazoa; phylum Chordata; class Actinopteri; order Osteoglossiformes; family Mormyridae; genus Cyphomyrus; species Cyphomyrus plagiostoma. The sequence goes on along the minus strand of JABFEA020000002.1, from coordinate 2,551,435 downwards.
ATTCCCATCCACGGCAAGGTGCTGACAGTGATCGTCTTCCACTCGGCCTCTGCCTACAAACAGCTGTCGCATACAGCAAGATGGCATACCAAAAAAGCAGACTGAAGAAATATTTTATGTGAAGGTGTGTGTATGTATATATATGAATGGTTCTTAATTTATATATTTGCTATTCTGCATAGATAAGTTTCATAGCCCAGGAAATTCTGGTGAATACAGCTGACCTTCCCTATTGGCCATATATTTCATTCCCATATTTCACTTTTTTAATGCATTTTCTCAGGAATGTCTAAATTTGTTTGTTGTAAAGTTTATACTCCTGAAAGGAAGGAATGGCATGCATCTGTTAGTATTCATGTAGCATGAGTTAAGAGCCATTTAAATATTTCCAAAATTTACTTCTAAATTTTTAAAATAGACATTATATATAAATACTTAGAATGCTGGAGTTCTATATTTATACAGTTGGTTCATGGAAATATAACTAGTATTTTCTGTAATGTTTGCACGTATAGCTTAATTGCTACAAATAAAGTTGGATATTAAGTAGCGTGGTGGAATGAAAATGATTGATTATTCAGATCAGACAGACTTGGTCTGCTCATGAAGCAAGCTTTGCTAAACCAGTTAAAGCAGTGACCCATGGCAGCGTCTGCTGTAACTAGAACGTGGCACTCCTCAAGGAATCGTCTGTAATAGTAGACATATTTTCCAGGGTAACCTTGATGTCAGTACTAAGAAAAATGTAACTCTGAACCCACGGTTGATAGGATTACTCTGTAATGGCTTAAACCAGGGCTATTCAATTCAGGCCCTCGATTCCAAATCCAGGCCGTGTTTTCAGTCCTCCCAGGTAGTTAGTTTAATAATTACTGATTCTGATTGGTCAGAGGCTTCACACCTGGCCCACAAGTGAAGGAAGGCTGGAAAATCAGCAGGGCTCGGCCCTTGAGGACCGTGAGTTGAATAGCCCTGGCTTAAACCAAAGAGAATCAGTAAAAATAAAAATGGGACATGGGTTTAACTGGTCATGAATATGAGAGGACAAGTAGCAACACTACCACACCGAACAGATTCCTCTTAAAAGGCTACATTATATGCTTAGAATAAAAAGGTGATTTTTGTGCACAGTATTTCAACTCCTGCTACAGTAACGAGCAGCACTGAAGTCAGTGTAGTTTGGATTTTTTTTTATTGGATGATTTAAAAGGTAACAATATAGTTCAATGTACAAGAGGACAGCCACAACCAGAATTCACATATCCACCTATATGCCATCCATGTGAAAAATGTCCTCCTCCATTCCACTCTTCCTGCTTTAAAATGCCCTTTTTGAAGTCCATCACACTGGTGAAGAAAGAAGAACCTAGTTTTACAAGGGAATGTGGATCCAGGCATTATTTTTTTTCCCCCCATGTTATCTGTTGGAATAAACTGGAGCAGTTATAAACTAAAACAAAAGGAAAAGTAAAGGGGAGCATTTGGGGCTACGCCAGGCAACCCCAAAGGCCAATTCAGCCCCCTGCCAACCAGGTAAGACATTCCAACTTATTTCAGAATATAGAAAAGCGTTAAAATAATTTATAAACTAGATCCAAAACTTTATTTGAAAATAATAAACTTTGATGTACAAAACAATCTTTTTTTCAGTTTTCATGTTTTCTTACAAAAGTGCCAACACATTGAAGGTCTCCCCCCACTTAGAATTAATGTGTAATTATCAGTGCGATTGTTTACCAGTGAAGCTACTGGGTTGAGAATTAAGAAACAAGGCTTTGCTTTTTTCCCCTCTTTTTTAACCTTAAAACAATGAGAATAAATGCATCTTGAGATGTAAAATCATTGCTGGTCATTAAGAAACACATTAAGAAACTCATGTCAAAGAGGCACGCAATGGGGATTTTTTTTTTCCTTAAAAAAATTGTAACAATGAAGGGAAAATACACATGCAGCTCATTTACAGTTAACATTTTAACATTGAATGAGGTTTCCTGGAGTGCAACAATTTAAACTGACTCAAGCTATGAAAAAAACAAATATGACATTTCTTCTGCAGGGTGTCTTTTTTTGTGTGTTTGTGCGTGGGGGGTGGGAAGCAGCATTTGAACAAGGCTGGAGGCATCTTTGGTTCCTTAAAACACACAAGGGTAAAGGGAGACCACACATTTGAGTCATACAAGTACAGGAGGAAACAAGGACGTCAATCCTTGTATGTGTATGTATGTGTGTTTTTCTAGAACCAAAATGAAAAATCACACACAAAACTGCAATCTGCCTCCAGAGCTTTAGTGATTATTATGTAATAAAGAAATGCTACTTTTAATAGTTTATCATGCAATTTCATTTTCATCTTTAACCTGTTTTAACATACACATCGTAAATTCACACCACAACGCATTTGTTTCTTAGTTTTTTTCCCTGCTCGGTTACTGATTTCCATGTCGTGTTTTAAGATGCAAAGGCAGCTGATCACATTATTGACACTGGAGGTTTATTTCCGTCATTTTTGGATAAGAAATAAGGATACAAAGAAGCACAGGAAACAGTGGCAGAACCAGCCCATAATGCTCCTGGATTAGGCTTGAAAGCATTTTACAATAAACCATCATAGAATGGTTTCTATGCAAAACTGTTCATGTAGACAAGATACAGTTCAATCAAGTGCATTTTTTCATAATCCAAAGAGGTTGATCATAGATTTTCTTTAAAGAATATTAAAAATCAAAATAACCTAATTTGAGTTACTTAAAATACATCTCACTAAGAAAATGTAATATTCATTATATTTGAGATCAAGACACTGGGAGATATTACAAATCACTGTAAAATACTACTGTGTCTTAAAGAGAAACTCAGATTTTGCTCTGATAACAGAAACCATGTCTTTCAGTAGACTGAAAGACTAATATTGAACAATTCTTTAGAGGGAACTATGGTACTGATGTTCAGGTTACTGGGAGGACATCATCATCTCTCTCAGGAACACAGAGGTCCATCTTCTATCTCAAATCTCCAGCTTTTCAGTAGCCGTCTCAGAGACCAGAAGTCTATTCTTCTGTGATAAACATATCCCACAATACATTGCAGTGATGACCAATTTTGCATAAGTGAAAAATAAATGAAACACACCAAACACACAGCTTCACCGGGAGTGTGCTTTAGCCAAAGTTACTGCATTTTGGTAAAGTCAAACTTAAAACAAAGAAACACGGAAGCCCTTAGAAGCTGCTTTGTGCCAAGGCACTGCAGACAGATGCACATTTGCATCATTACTTGATTATCTTAACCTTTCATGACTCTGTCGAGGTGTATGCTTGGAACCTCGTGGAATATCAGATTTCCGCATGAGTCTGACCAAAACTGTGAATAAAGAAAAACTTGTTTTCTAATCAGAAGGGTGACAGAGTCCCAGCTTGAAATGTAAGAACATAACTTGAGTTGACGTCCAGTCCAGAAATACATGGGAGAGGAGCAGGAAAGTGTTTTGATATCCCTGTCCTCTCAAAACGATGGGATTTTATCACATAATTACACTGTACGAAACACCTATAAAACAGGTCTGCATATATTAAAAAATAATGATATGATTCAGAAGTCCGCATGACCAGTCACATGACCTCTCCAACATGAGGTCCATTAGCACCATTTTTGCAGATTATTTTTCTATAATCTTTTGTAGTAAAAATAACTAGTCAAGGATAAACAATAGTGTTGACTTGTATACGACATACGCAACACACCACGTGGGTATTTGTACACAGCATACAAACATATAATCACATATAATAATCTAACAGTTTTGCAGCAAAATCATCATGTACCATTGGGGAAAAAAATGAACCAGAAAAAATGTATGTCCTACCCTAATTTCTCGTAGTGACAAAATACAGCTATATGATAAAATATTGAAGAAACAGAAAGTTTCCATGTTTTTGAGCCTCAAGGAGATGGAATCCGCCAGAACGGACATGACACTTAAGGCGTGTAGCACGGCACACCAACGGTGCTGCACCATGACAGCAACAAAAAAGAAAAGTCACAGTTTAAGAGTTGGATTGTCAGTTTCTATTGCCAGGCAATCGACCAGCCAGAGCCTCACTTTCTGATGATGGTGAAGTTAATGCCGTATGGAAACAGAGCCAGGTTCAGAGAACCACAGACTGCTATTACTACCAAAAGGCATCTCTTTGGACTGAAAACTTTAGTAATTTGCACACATTCATAACAAAATAATAATACATTCATAAAGCATTATAAACATGGTTATATTTTTCAAAGGCATAACATATCCTAACCATGTTTATTATGCATTATGATTGCCTTATGAAACATCTATGATGCACTATAGATACCATTATAATGCACTATAATGGTCGGTATAACCATTAAGAATGCTTTGAACTGCATTATGAAGGTACCTATAGATGAGAGTTTATTAAAGCCTTCATAATGCATAATAAACATATCTATAATGTATGCCTTTTTATAAATTTGAATAGCCATGTTTATGGTGCTTTATGAATGCATTATGAATGTGCTTATAAATTACTAAAAGCATGGCCTTATGAAAAGTGTTACCAAAACATTATTTGGGGACCAAACAGAACATCCACGGAAAAATTTCCTGACCCTTGTTTCTCAAATGACTCATTAAAAATTAAATAGTTTTAGATTCAATAATGTGCCTTAACGTCCTACCAATTAACTCAGGTGCCTAGTATCATTTTAAAATTTATGACGGGGCTGAATAAATTATAAACAGTCACATACATAGACGAGAGTACTCCATTTTAAGCCCACACGCTATCAAAAGTTTTTATGCATTATAACCAACATGTTACTTTATAGGTATACAAATGTATCACTGGATATGTTATACAAATACAGGGCATCAATGGTTTAGTCCAATGAAAGTTTTAGCATTGCTATGGACGGAGTATTGGAAGACCTCAGAAAGCTGGCCTTCTGATTGATCGGGTGCGTCCTCCAAAATACTCCATGAAAAGCAGTACACAGTGAAATAGGACGGAAACCGAAAGTCGCAAATCTCTCATAGGGTAACCTGCAGCGTATGCAGCATGACTGAATAACACATGGCTTACATATTAAGATAAAGGGGCTCTCTTGGTTTTTAGCTAATAGTAATGGAAACTAATTCCACCGTAATTAAATTTTTGCATTTGCCCCAAGAAAGGACATGGGCCATTTAGATACTTATCTGGGTTATTTCAAAAGCCACTCAATTGTTCAGCCACTGAATGAAGCCCAATCAACTAAACTGTACAGAAGCAGCATCACGAAAGTGTTACCTTGTCCTCAGACTAGTGCCAGTAAAGAGAGACACAGAGCCCAGAACAGAGATTGTGTTTTGTAACTGAATATGGCTTTTTCGGTAGTTTTACCCATGTCGTCGTCGTCCCCCCCACCCCAAACAGCCTGATCAGAAAACTAAACAAAATGCCTCATCTGAGATCCAAGCAAACAGACACGGAATTTTTATAGCCAACACTCAAACACAGCTAAACGAACGTTTTCCTGTGACTGAACAACAGGAAAAATTAACGAAGGGAAGGAAACTGGCCAGATGTACATAAAAAAAAAAGCTGTGGATACTAAAAGTTTTACAAAGAAAAGGAACACACTGATTTTATTCATTTGCACCTAAGTTACTTCGGAGTATATGACCTGGGATGCATCAGTTTTATCGTGTCGATTTAGTGTATTTTCAGTTATATATCCATTAGCCTTCAGTCTGCATCACTATTGTCATCCAGTGATACACAGAAATTTGTTCAGATCTCCAGGTTTATTTAAACTGGCTTTAGGTCAGTCCTCTCGATCACCTAAATTATTTTTCCCCCTCTAACAGTTACGCCAAATTCATGTGCAAGGTATTTTGCCATATCATATGATAAAAGCAAGATATAAGCAAAAGGAAAATCCTTATATTAACCTTCCATCCACAGAAAAAGTAAATCTGATTATAAGAAAAATGACAAATAAAAAATAACGTCTAGTTCATTAAAATAAAATATGTGCTGCAAGACGTCAGTAACGTAACTAAAGAGAAACATTCGACAATGACGATTAAATAAATAGTAACAAAACTGCTGTGATCCGTTGCCATGCTGCCACTCGGAAAGCGTCTCCATGGCAACGGAAACAATCATCATAAAATGGTACAGTAGTAGATGTAGTTAGACCAGGAGGCGGAGGGCTCCCCTGGGACGAGACCGGCGGAGAGGTTGAGTGACTGGTCACGCGGGTCACTGTCAGGAATAATGGTTGTAGATAGGGAGGGGGTGCCCCATGCCGTTTTGGTAGTGTTGGTGCTGACGATGCGCGATGTACTCCGCGTAGCTCATTGTCATCTTTTCGCTGTGATATCTGCAGCGGAAGACGTGAGGTCAGGGAGAGACGGAGGCGGGAGAAACACAGACCAAGCCGATGTTTCTTCAACCACACGGGTGGCCTTGGGTAAGTGCGTCAGCAGCAACGTTTGTACCCATGTTCAGATTTTGAAAGATAAGCTTTAAATCGTTTCCCCCAACTTTCTATTCATACAACAAGGATTTTGTCCTTTTTTCCACTGTGCAGCATCAACTCAATTCTACAGGGTTCTGTGACTGGTTTGAAAAATTGCACTATAAGTGGAAAATGAATAATTTTAACTGATTGATTAACAATAATACATATGAAACTAGTGTATAACCTTCTCCCATAATGTGGGTCAATGTACCCAGTTCACTCAAATGACCAGAATAACATGCTAGCAATGAATAATTAACTTTCGAAATACATGCACAAATTATTAAAGGTGTGAAACCCATCCAAGTGAGACGAGCCTGTCATAGATCACCGGTTAATTATCAACCGCAAAACGCTAAGACAATAAAACTGACTTATTAAAAAGGATTTACAACCTGTAGCTCAATCCAGAGCTTAGACTTCTCTGACAGTATTTAGTACTGAATTATTATCCATTATCAAATGCTGTTGCCAAAGATTAATATTTCCAGCAAAAAGAAATGGTCTTCACCCAAAATGTTCTCAAAAATCACCAAATGCTATAACAATATTACTGTGGTTAATAATGAATGTATATTCTTCCTCAAATACATTGTGAAAATGTGTGCTACTCTCACAATGAATAACCAGTAAAGCCTTTCCCAAAATGTTCCTGTGAATGGGTACTTATCCTCACTTAACGATAGCAAGGCTGTTCAGACATAACATACTGATGAGAAGTTATGACATTTTAGTCATTTTACTGTCAAACTAATTCATGACATGTGGTTTTATTTTGTCAGTGTATCACCATGTGATACTTAAACAATTGTAATCAGACCATTGTCATTGCTGTTAGTTTGCTGGCAATACAGGTGCTGCACAGTAGGGTTAGGGTTAGGGTGTAGCTCTGCTAACGGACTGTTAGCACACGTCTGTCTTACCTGGTCAGTTTAATGGTCTTCCTGAAGTCATTTGTGATGGTAGCTTTATAGCCTCCTTTCCGAAGTAAGGAATCTATGGTTTGTATGTGGTCCCAACCTGGGGGGGGCAGCACAGACATCATGAACAGTGGTGTCCAGCTGTGGGGGTGCTAAACTTGATGGATTTTGGGGCCTACAGATATCCTTGCGTCTTTCCCAAAATCTCATCATCATTTCCTGCTCCTCACACTCTACACTACGACTAAACGGCCTGGTAATGAATGGGGATAAGCGACTGCCGAGAGCCTGCAGTCAGTCTAATCAGCCTCAACCGTCTAGCTAGCCCTACATTAGCCATGGTAAGAAGTTTTAACAAAGATGGAGAAAATTCAGAAGAAGACTGAGGAAATAACAAATCATTTAACTGACAAAAACAATGGATAATGTTCCTAAGAGGATGTATTTTTCCTCACCTCAAGCATCACTAGCATCAAGCGGTTGAGTTTACACCACAGTATCCATGTTGAACCGGAACATACCATTTTACGCTTTTTTGGAGGCTGGATTGCCGTACAGTTTTATATTTATCGGTCCTGGTCAATACCATCACTCCAAATCACATACACAATTAAACTAGTTTTCTCAATTTGAATTTCACCAGGGCAGGACCTACTCTTACAAAGCCATCCGCCTTTCTTTGGCCTAGAGGGAAGAATTCTCCCCATTTGGTAACAGCACCCAATTCAGAGAGAGACAGTCATAGATATACAGTACTAGGGAAAAGCTTGGACACACCTTCCCCACATTTTACAATACCTATAAGGACATCAAAACTACAAAATACAAAACATGGACTTATGTACTGACCAAAAAAGTATTAGACAAAATAAAATAAGTTGATGGTGGGGGGGGGGGACACGACTCAGAATGTTGCTGGTTCAAATCCCTGGGTCGACTGAATGATCCCTCCATTGATTGGGCCCAGAACAAGGCCCTTAACCCCAATTACTCCTTGGACCGGCTGACCCTAAAGTTTCCTCTACACCAGTTCCATGAAGCGGCCTCCTGGAATGCCTTTCCAGCTGTCATGAAGATGGTCCCACATATGCTGAGCACTCATTGTCCACTTTTCCTTCATTCTCCGGTCAATCTCCTCCGAAACCATTTTTACTGTGTTTAAGTCAGGTGGTCAGGTCATGTGACATGACACTCCATCACTCTCTTTTGAAAGCAGCTTGGGGTGCTCAAACTTTTGATGCGTACTGTACTTTACTAATCCCAAGAGGGAAATGCTTACAGCATGTAGAAGTGCATAAGTGAAAGAACAACAGAGTTACATAAATTCACAGGTGAGGAGGAGGACTGCTGATCTTATGCATGGTTTTAGCTACACTCACTGATTCTTAGCCAAGTACTAACCAGAGCCATCAGCAGTATGGAATCGGATACAGAGAATCTCACCTTGCTCCTTCGCAACCTCCGGAAGGTAGGTGGCAGTCCGCTTTGATCCTTTTTCGCTAATAAACTCTATTCTGATGCCATGTACACCCACCTATAAGAAAGAGATGGTACATATCCTGCTAGGTCGAAAAAAATTGTGAAACCGTATCACAACAATAAACTGCTTAATATATTAAGGAAAAATCACTGATGGTGGGTTTTCAGTTGAGTGGAAAAATAATCCTCAAGAGAGAGACTCACTTCTGGAAATAGAAGCTTAGTTTAACTAGACACTTTTGTTTACCATGGAAGATTCACCTTCATAGACTTCAAAGCTTCAGGTTCACAGTGCCTTGATTATTATAGCATAAGAGCACATGGGGAGGCAATTCCTCTGCCAGGTCCTTAGGGCAGGTTCATTAGGTGGGGCAGGATGCCACAGGGATGATCTCCACTAATCTCTGAGCTCCACTAGGTCAGCTGCACGCCTAGGAGCTCTGCGGGCAGTAGGGGTGGGAACGACTGCAGCCACAGACAGAGCAGCGAGGGTGACAGGGCTGCCGTCCATCTCCAGAGGGAGAACCAGGTGACTGTAACCATTCATTTCAATGTGTCCTGCCCTTCCCCATTATCAGCACGTATGGGTGTTTTCTTGCTTTCGTTTTGCCAGTAGCTCTGGAACAGAGTCCTAGTTCAATCTACAATTCAGTTTATCAAACTGGTCATTTCACCGAAGCGGAAGTCAACCGGAAGGTAATAAAGGGTTTGTGCCGCCCCCCCCATCCTTTGACGCATAGAAACCTCCCAAAATCTCCTTTTAGCCACTAGACAATAGAGCTTAATTGCCATGCGATAACATGCTTATGAGGCAGCTAATCAAAGCACTGCCTTTCTGCCCCTATTAGCCACAAACATCAGCTCAATTCTCCTGACTCATTACTGACTTTGAACATATAAAAATTATACCTGCGGTACTTTGTTCTACTACTGAGACAAACTCTGATACATAAGAGGAACAAAATAACACTTAAATAGATAACACTACAAGTGGACTTGGGGGGAAAATTGCTTTAAATTGCTTCATCAATCATTTCACCTTCCGCACATTCTAATTATGGTCAATGTGTGGGTAGATGGAAATGAGAGATTAAACAATATCACTCTCGTAACTGTCACATTTGAGACAAATCTTTTAACGGCAGCAATGTTCCCCATTCAAGTTAGCAGAAAATGTCTGCTGCCTGTGAATTTCTATTTTCACATTCTATGCAGGCAGTCAGACTTAGAGGTATCCTGTCCACCGTTGGGCAGCAGAGTCTAGGATTGTCCTCATATTGAATGCAAGGTGCACTGAAATAACACCTTAGAGTCTACATTTGCTGGTAATATGACCCAAAGAAAGCCAGATGCTTTTGTGCTGAGCCCCAGCTTCTCTGTCAGCTCAGGAGGCCTAAATAAAAGTCTCAGCTCTCCTTTGATAACCTCACATCACTAACAGATAATTAACCCACTGAGGTATGTGTGGCCACCTAATTCACACTGCACCTCTAGAAATTTCTCCAGAATATTAACTTACACTCCCGACGGAGGGATGTACTGGAATTCCGCCCAAGAGCATTTGAGTTTACGCCACACTGTCTGTACGTACCTCCCAGTCTAGGTAATCGCCAACGTCCTCGAAGTTGGTGAGCAAAGAAACGGAGCAGAAGAGTCGCGGCAGCTCGTCCCGCGTCATGGGGGGGAAGCGGCTGTCTTTAAGGGCACTGTGGACGCCAAGAAAGATCCTCAGCTCTACATGGGCAGCACATAGTGTGGTGACACTCTCGGAAACAGCTCAACATTCTCAGTCATCTAGCAATTTACACGTTCATTTTTCCTGTACCAATATAAATTCCATTTTCCCATGTTTACTTTCAGGTAGGACAGAATTTACCCACAGAAATGGACTAATTTATTTTATTTTTTTTTACAAAAATCAGACAGTTTTCCGATCTTGATTCAGATTACTGATTACAGCTCTGTGAATTCTAAACTCGGCCGTCCTCTTTTTTTAATCAAAGCTCCATGGCGCAAATCTATGATTTAATCCTGACTAAGCGGTACATTGACTAAGAGAGGCTTGCTGACAGTAGATACATAAGCAGAATGGAAGTCAATCTAACTTCTCATGCAGTAAGGGTCACAATGGTGAAGAGTCTATCCAGAAGCCACCAGGGCCCAAAGAGGAACACCTCTTCACTTCAAGAGAAAACACACATGCACACTATTCGTCTGGCTCATACAATATGGAAAAAGCCAGGAGTATCCAGGAAACACACGTGACCACGAATCATGCTGCCTGAAACACTGCCACCCCCTTGTTAAACACTTATTTCCTTGACTCACGCCCTAGCTGGTTACCACGGCGACACCTTATGTTTTCCAAATTAAGGCATGCTGTGCAATGTGCATTAATGGAGAGCACCACTGCTTGTAATAAAATGTTGGAATCGGCGTCATCATAAAGTTTCACACTTCAGTGTCAGCCTACAGGCCTATATTGTTTTTTTTTCTGTGCCTGTCTGATGGCTCATCTTCCTGGAGAAGAATGCTTTGAATACTATGCGTGGCACTCGCTCACACGCCTCTGTCCTCTGAACACTGGCTTTCGGTAAATATTTAAGAAAGCTGACGACTTGTAAATCTAATCTTTTGTGTGCATTTCAGAGGCGACTGAGATTGTACAGTCCAAAACATTCTTTGCATTCATAGCTAGCTATAATTAAACTAATTATATAAAAATTCGAATTACCTTGCTGGGGAAGCTAGTTAGTCGGGTTAGGTTTAATTTACTTCTAAATCATTCAGACTTTCAGAGGCCGGGAGTAGGTGCGCTAATGAACTATTGTAATGAAGGGTGGCAACCACCTTACAGCCAAATCCAGGTATCAGACTGCAACAACCGAAATAAATGAATCTGGCTTTGGTATTATTTAATTTCTTTCCCACCTGGCAGGGTAATGGAAAGCCAACTCAACCCAGTGGTTAGGAAATCACAGACGTGTCTGTCTGTACTGCATTCCAACACCTAGTTCTCACAAAGTATGAAGGGAAAAAAAAAATAGGCAGTCCAACCCCCCCCCCCAACCACCCCTGTCCTCTGCTCAACTCTGAGCATTTCAGAAATCCTGCTACACCCTCTCATCTCCACTGTCATTCTCTGTCACCCTCTGAGGCACTGTGCCCATCTCTCCAATGAAGCTTCCCACTGCGTCATTTATAAAGCTGACTGCATTGTTAGACACCCTATACCCTCGAAAGGTCTGAGAAGCAGATCTGAGACCTGAGAAGACGACATTTAAAATAAATAAATACATTTTAAAATCACAGCATTCAAAACCTGGGACCTCAGTAACCAAGAAACTCTGAATAACTCTTTGAAAATACTTCATGAAGAAGAAAGGAAGCGACTTTAAGCCATATTGGTGGTACAGGTAACAAAGGATCGAGCCACCTTCAGCGCATCTCAGAAATGCATACGGGGAACAAAAGACCATACCAAGAGGGAAAAGATTTATAGCGGCTGCAGACAAGGTTTGCAAATATGTCTGGGAGTAGACGATCTGTTTGCAACACGAGAAGCTCTGAGATTCCAGATGCGCCGTAGCCGAAGACAGTTCCCACGGGGATCCCCAACAATGACACTCATGAAGGACCAAATTCCAGCAGCCTCTCCAGAGCTCCGTTTCCACCTGATTACAACAATTTACTGGAAGATTTTAATTAACAGCAGCAACATGAAGATTATTAATGCATTACTGGAGATCCTCTCAATTTAGGTAATTTCGCCATTTTTTTAATAAGCTCAGGAGCATATAAATACCGAAAAGACCACAAACCATAAACCTTGATCAAAGAGGTGGATGAACCAGGTCAAGGTGAGGTACTGTTCCATACCGGCAAAACCTGCAAATACTAATCTCCATTTTCACATGAGCAATTTATACGTGCAGAGATGGAGAACAATGTAGAAGCTGCAAGATGACATTCTCGTCAAAACAGCCACATTCTGCAAAATGGACACTCATTAGTGAGGCAAACAACACTAATGGATACATTCAGAGAAAAGCGATCCCCTGATAACGATCAGACTATCCACTCAAACGTTTCGCAACACATACGATGGAAGCCCCTTATGTACAAATAAATTAGATTTTTAAAAATGCAACAACACCATAAGGTAGTCATCTTTTCAATGCAGCACTGCACCGAAAGAAATTTCAAATTTAAAGTATTGCATTGTCTTTATGACAGAATTTTATAGCACGTTTGACGTGTATCTGATTTACTCTCTGCCAAATATACGGGACATACGAAACTGCCCACTTCTGGTTCCCAGTGGGAAGTCTACCTGTGATGAGCTTCCCACCGGGAAGACAGACACCCAACAAAGCAGGTCTGCGGAGTCACCCACACAGATCCATCTGCAAGACCAGTAATCGTAAAGGCTGCAAATTCAGAGTCACACAGACAATTATTAGAAAAACAGGCCAATAATAGGCTGAGGAATCCCATAAGGTGATGTTGCAGAGGCGGGGGTTGAAGGGTAGACTGATTACAACAAAAACCCACATCACCCTCTTATAAAATGCTCTGAAATGTAGACAGAGTGATATATTCTGGACTGAATGTTGAACTGGATAGAATGAGACATTTTAAGATGTAGAACCTGAGCTATTTTAGGTGCGCAGCAGCTAAGGTTGTTTAAGCTTAAGAGAAGAATATGGCACTGCTCCACGATGAGCAGATCGGCATCCGCGCGGAAGATGTCATCTACACCAGTCTCTCTCCCTTTTTTATCCAAGGGCCCCCTGTGTCCAGGAAAACATGTTTGCCCCGCCCTGCACAGGTTATGATGTTGTTTCTCTTGTATGCATCATGCAATGATGACAGAAATTGTCAGTGTTTATTAAGACCAGCATATTTTAATAAGCTTATTTTATTTTGGCTACACTGCCAAACAATGCAATTTCTTTTGAACGTGACGCAAACAAGGGTTCACGCCACCAAGTCGACCTACACTTTTTTGCCTCAATTTATGTCATTGCTCACAAAACAGAAGGTTAATGTTTTTCCAACACCAAAAACGACCTAATCTAAAACACATTTGGAAAATGGCTCTAAAATCAGGAGCCTGACAAGTGACAACCATTAAAAATGCATTTAACTGAAAAGACCCTCATTTCAAGGTATTAGCCTTACATAAAATAAAACAAATACTGCAAACTACGATGTTTTTGACAAAGGTTTAAAACAAAATTAACTGTCAATGATTACTTGCCTTTCCCCTCCGTAACCTTCCCTGTGAGACACAAACTGAAACTCATGGTTTGATTTCAGCTGTGAATTCTGGGATTCTGTGTAACGTTACAGCAAGTGCTCTCTTGCAGTTTACAACTGGAAAGGAATACTATTGCTTTCAAAAAATGTTTAATAAAGTCCTAAATGCACAATAAAAGTATATCAATATAAGGACATAAGAAATTTACAAACAGGAAGAGGCCATTTGGCCCATCAAGCTTGCTTGGGCGAGAATTCAACTAATAGCTAATAGATGTTAAATTCTTAACTAGCTGTGACTTGAGAGTATTTTCCCACCACACCAAGTACCTTCTCAAAGTACCAAAAGTGTGGTACTTCAAATAGTTGGTTTTCTACTGGTGTAAAAACTGGTACTGGCACTGAATGACATTACAATGCAACACGAGGTATTTTGTACTTATGGAAGAGGATTAGGGCCACAATGAAAATATTATTTGAATTCTGACTTTAATGTCAGAATTCTAACTTTAATCTCAGATTTCTGAGTTTAGAAAAAAAGTCAGAATTCAAATAATATTTTCATGGTGGCCCTAATCCTCTTCCATAAGTACTAAATAAAAAAAAATGTCTGTAGTATATTTTACAACATCGCATGTTATGCATGTTATGCACATGCAGATCTCACACTACTAGTCAGCTATATTAAAATAAGTTTTTTTTTCTTATTTTCGACTTCATTTATTGTTGTTTTCAGAGTTCACAACTGTTTTCAAGGCGACATTCATATTGTGTTTCAGAGGCAGGCTATTTGCATGACCAGTCAACAAGGAAAACATTTAAAGTCCCACCCCAAAGTACCAACGAAGTACCCCAGCTGGTTTGGCACTTTTGGTACTGGTACTCAACTGGAAGTCAATGGAAAAGCGAGAGTATCAAAAGCACCGTACCGAAAGTCATCGCTTATTTTGCAAACATATCAATGCTGATGTTGAATTTTTTTTCCTAAGCTTTTCAAATGAATTGTCCTAGTGGGCCGCAGCCGCCTGGTTAGAGAACCACTGACGTAGATGTGACGCTAAGCAGAGCGGAGCTGATGCGCGGAACCTTACCTGGTGAGGGTGTACTCCCTGAGTCCTGAGTGTAGGTTCATGGCAGAAAAGGTTCCTATGCAGCCCCGCAGCCGCTTGTCCCGCCCCGTTTTCCACGTAACAAAGAGTGGACTGCAGAGACAACAAAAGACAATAAACACAAATCTTTTAATTTCAGCACCCTTTGCTAAGAAGTACTGCCTATGCATACGGTAACATTATAATTACACGCACCCAGGTGACAGCTGTCACCTGTGACTGTGTTATAGAAGACAAGAACTTCTACATATATTTATTGTGTGTGGGTGGTAGTACTTCTTATCACCACACGAGGCGCAGTAAAAAAAAAAACAAGTCTGCCAATCTTATTTTTTACCATAAGATCAGGTTATGGCAGCGGTTATTATATAATCTTACAGTAAAGAGAATATGAGCAATTTGTAGCAAAATGCCAATATGCTAGTTATAATATTAAAAGGTTCGTACATACTGGCTAAAAAGTGAGTTCTGATTCTGGTATGAATATCCCAATAAATCGCCTGACATCTGGCTGGTATGACCTTAATTATGAGATTAATTACCCTTAATTATGTAAGCAGGCCATCGGCTTCACGCAATAGACTTAGATGCTACATTAGGTCAGCTGCAAGGTGTGGTATTTTAGTGCTGAATTAAAATGTAACCCTTTTGAAAGAAATTCTTCTCCAGACCATTTCTATGTTAAACACACAGTACTGTGTAAAAGCCTTATGTTTAAAGATATAGACTCACAGCATAAGTAAAAAAAAATATTTTCTCTCCGGAAAAAAAAAAAGGTTAATGCAAGGATATATACAGCTTCTTGTTCCTCTCTCTTTTCTCCAAAAAGTCACTGGTGTTTTGGTATCCTGGATGGCTAGATGAACACCACTTTGTTTCCCAAACCTCCCCTCACGGGCACCCCAGCCATTCCATGTATTCCTTACATTTCATAACCAGCTCACTTAACTTCATGAGGTATTGATTAACCAAACAGGGTATGCTAGAGGTCAAGTCCAACAAATACACCGGTATTCGGGATGATACCTGAAAATACTACAGTGACCTCAGGTGAAGTCTTTAAATAGCCAAGCTGACACACTTCGACAGATCATAGTTTTTACACCAACAGAAGCATAATTTAATTTTCTTTGGGGCCTACAACTTTGGCACAGAACCATATATAGATATGGAGGCGCAGTAGCTGAGAATCTCCGCTCTGGAAGCTAACGCTTTAACTTCTCCCAGTGCATTTTCCTCTTGTTCTCCACAGCATGATCCTATTCAGTGACACAAATTATAAACCCATTTGTAAACAGAGTGATGTTACTCCAGTTCTTGAACAGCTTTCAAGGAGAAGAGATAAACAGCTATCTATACGAAATAAAGAGCAGGTATTTGATTAGCACACCATCACAGAGTGATGCAATCATGCATACAGAAACCACCCTTTGGGGAATAATAGTGATTTTATGCAAAGCGGAACCAATTTAAAACTCTCAGCATTGACCAAGACAACGGTACACAACTTCAATGCAGAGGCTAGGCATATATAAAATGTTTCTTTATGAGATTATGCAAATAAATAACAATTGTTTAGGTTGAATGTTTGGACTGGTACAATCCATTACATTCAATTCAGAAAAATGTAAAGCATTTTAAGATCAAGGTTTACCTTGTCCTGGTCATCAATCAACTAATTAATGAAATTTCATTTAATAAATAGTCTCCATAGACTTACTGTACAAACCTAAACATGTGGAGAATGTGCAAATGAGAAATGACAGTAAATTCAATTTAATAAAAAACAAAAATTAAACGGCCAATATGGTCACTACTTTGATAAGGAAACAGATTCTTCAGAAAAATCCACATCTGCAGTCTTGTCCATTACAATAATTAATAAGCAGCACTGATACATATAAAGTCCAATTTATTAAAGGCTTGGTTGAAACAGAAGATTGCAGCCATCAAACTGCCAGCCATTATTGCGCACTGGGCTGTACACCGTGTAACATTACGGAGTATGAGTGGGGCACTGACTTTCACAGACGCTCGGGCATTCCTGATTTACGGCCACAGAGCGGCCCTTCAAGCGGAGCTGAAGCATTAACATGCAGCGGAGCATTTTTCGCAAAGGGAAGCCTGATTTCAAAGGGCACCTATTGTAACAGCATCCATTTATCAACCTGAATTTAAAGAGACAGTGACCTTTTTTCCTTTTGCACTTTTAAAACTGGAATACATTTATAATACCCTGTAAGGTGAGTAAGTGAATATTGTCCTTGCCGAGGAGGTGCTATGTGGCTAAGCAGCCAAATCAACAAATAAGGCATAAGGAAATGTTAATCCTGATGACATACAGCCTAGATCCCGTGAGGCAAATAATATACAGGTAAGGCAGATAAGCATGGAGAGAAAGCCAGTTGCTTGCAGGATACAGACAGCCAGACAGACAGACACAGTCTATGGGGCTGTCATTAACTCAGTAAAACACCAGTTATGATTATGGGATAAAAACAACAGGTAGAATATGCAGCTGGCACAGGGCTGGGCTGCAGACAAATGTAGAGAACATCTCCCAGACAGCCTTTGAACAATGCTGAAAGGATTATCCAGTGGAGCTTCTGACACGTAAGGTATCAAGACATACAGAGCTCCAGCTGAAATTGACATCTCTTTCCGTATGGTCTTACAATGCTGCTTAAAAACAGGATAGGTCCGGAACAAAGGGCAATTTCCATTATTGGTGAGAATGACGCAAAGGGGATGGTACCAGGCCAGGGGCTTCAACGATTACAATAATCCTCCTTTGTAAAGGAGGAGGGATGCAAAATTGCACAAGAATATGATCAAAAAATCAGATATCATGCACATTGTTATGCCTAATGGTGAGTACATCCTTTCAAACTGTAAAAAGAGAGTAACCTCCTACCTTGAGTGGGAGAAATAACTGGATTTGTACAAAACAGGACAGACAGAATTCGGAAGAGGGGACATTGCAGGGTCTCGGTGGGTAGCACTGTTCCCTGACACATACAGACCTCGAACCCATCCTCCGGTCTGTGTGCGTTCCACATTCTCGGTATTGAGCAAGTTTCCTCCAGCTACTCTGGTTTAATCCCAATACAAAAACACGCAGTTAGGCTAAACGACATCTCCGAACCGTCCACAGTGTCCGCCTGTGAGCATGGGATCACAGCCAGGGTGCACCTCTGTCTCCTGAGAGGCTCCAACCTCATGATAAGGAGCTAGAAGAGAGACGATTAAGAAAGACGTGCTGAGAATTGAGGTATTTCCACTCTTTTTTTAAGGAAACTACAAACTTTTTAAGGTATTTGTATTAGATAAATGTTTTATCATTGACATTCTACATTTTAACTATACAGTAGGTCTTAGACACCTATATGGTGCCATAGACTGCGCTATAATGTCTATGTTTTTGTCTAACTATGCCACAAGTGATATAAACTAATTATACAGATTATGTGCCACATATACAGTCCTGCTTGAAATAAGCTAAAGCAGGAGTACAGCAGTAAAAGCAGCATTCAGCATAGACTGTGGGTCTTTGTTTCTCTGTCTGCAAGTTGATCTTGAACTTTCAGAGGGAGCAGATGCTCATTTGCACCGATACAGAAGAGGAACAGATGAGCAACATAGCCTTCTTTAAGCACTTTGGGAAATTCTGGTAGTAGTGATGAGAAAAACATACCCAGTGGCAAGAAGAATCACGTGTTTTTGTTCTTGGCACGGAGGCTGTCAGCTTGTTACAGCAGATGTAAACAATTTAGGTAAAAACCTATTATCCGTTTGCTATCCATTCGAGGAAAAAAAAAAAAAACCTGAATTAAAAATGCACTCTCAGTGATCTATTCCAGGGTAATGTGCACAGCCATCGTGGTAATACTGCAGTACTGATTTCCCAGACAGTCGCATACATACAAGCATCACTACTCATTTTTCATGACTGTCAAAAGCGGAAAATTAGGGTATAATTACTTATAAACATCCTGTTCAATTACTTTCGCTAAGAACACATCTCAAACCCCTACCCTATCCTCAGATGCCTTAGCTTTTTAACTAGCATTAGCCACGACATCTGTTTATTTTGCGTTTATGCATTTCATGGGAGGGGGAACAGGGCCATTTAGGCTCACTCCGCCCCTAAAATCATACCAAAGTATGACTCATGTCACTCAAGCCCAGGACTCATGAATGACTCAAGCTAAAAGCAGATCTCTAGGCAATGAGCATTTATATTGCGGCAAGGAGCTCCCGCTCAAATAAATAAATAAATAATTAAATAAATATATATATATATATATATACACACATACACACACACACACACACACACACACACACACACACAACACATATATACACTCACTTAAAGGATTATTAGGAACACCTGTTCAATTTCTCATTAATGCAATTATCTAATCACCCAATCACATGGCAGTTGCTTCAATGCATTTAGGGGTTTGGTCCTGGTCAAGACAATCTCCTGAACTCCAAACTGAATGTCAGAATGGGAAAGAAAGTTAATTTAAGCAATTTTGAGCGTGGCGTGGTTGTTGGTGCCAGATGGGCCGGTCTGAGTATTTCACAATCTGCTCAATTACTGGGATTTTCACGCACAACCATTTCTAGGGTTTACAAAGAATGGTG
>JABFEA020000002.1:2521303-2531384 GCA_019775915.2 Cyphomyrus plagiostoma | reverse complement strand
TAAAGAATGCTTTTAGCACCTTGTTGAATCAATGCCACGTAGAATTAAGGCAGTTCTGAAGGCGAAAGGGGGTCAAAATCCGTATTAGTATGGTGTTCCTAATAATCCTTTAGGTGAGTGTATATATATTTATTTGAGAACCGAGGTACCACTGTGTGTGTGTGTGTGTGTGTGTGTGTGTGTGTGTGTGTGTGTGTGTAAAAACAAATAGTTTTGGGCCTATCACTAATTTGAATCCCGACACTGTTTTCACACTATAATGTAGAATAGGCCTAATACATTTTAATAGACTTTCTTTTATCACATATATCCAAACAACTATTCTTTTTGCACAATCCAGGAAAAAATAACACTTTGAATCCCTGATAGCAGGTTTTACTCTTGCCTTTGCATTTAAAAAAGACATGAAGCAATTGTATTGCTGGTAGGAAGGAACTCAGGAAGATAGGATGCCAAACAGTATATGTTTTTAAAATGGAAATAAATGTTTATATTTTGATGGATGGGGCAGCATATGACAGATAAACAACACGTTCATTATTCCATGCAAATTTCTGTCAGTGACGGTATGGATCCCTTTGTAGCTTGGAGGTGAAGGTAAAAGACTGGGAGACTGACAGCAGGCCTGACAGCTATACAGCAGGCCTGGCAGACACACACAATCCGAGAAACATGAACAATGAAGGTGAAGAGCTGTGGCTGTTTACACATTAGTAATATTTTACCATAGTAACGAGAAGGATAAAGTGATCATTTACTTGGGGCGGGCCTGCTGTAACAATTAGTTTGGGGGTCTAAACACAATCGCCACTGTTTATATGACATCTGCATGTTCTTCCCCTAATGTATGGGCTTCTTACACTTAGCCTAGTTTCTTCTCACAGCGCAAAAACATGCAGTTAGGTCAACAGGTATTTATAAAAGCCTCCAGTGTGAGTGTGAGTATTCATGCACATATTGCATTGTGGGGACCAAATTTTCCCACGTTGTGATAAAAAAAAAACAAAACGTTATTTTGACCACGTGGGCCCATAGAAATGAACGAAAGGTCCCCACAAAGACATGAGAGTGTGTGTGTGTGTGTGTGTGCGTGTGTCCCTGCCTTTACAAAGAACAAAATCATATAAATAAAGTTCATCGCTAAGTTAAAATTCAATTGATGGTAAGGGACATACACATGAAAAATGAAAGTATTGTCAAAGTTATCTGCTTCCTGTGAAACAACCAGACATCTAAAAATAATATCTCCATCCGTTATCCAATCACTTTTCCAGCACAAGATCACAGGTTCAGCCTGGAGACAATCCCAGGCAGCGTAGGGCACGAGGCAGAGGTGCACCTCAGACAAGATGCTAGCCCTCCACAAGGCATAAACACACATATTTCCAAATTATGGGAAACAAAAAGGATGCCACTAGTCTATGAAAGAATCCGGATTACCAAGAGAAAACACATGCATCACAGAGACAACATAGAGAGCTCCACACTCACAGAAAAGGGAAAAGATTTGAACCTCAAACCTTGGAGGTGTGATGTGAAGGGTGCTACCCAGGCGGCCACCTCACAATGCTAAAAATAAGATCTGAAATCCCCATAAATGACCTCCTGGAATTCTGCCAGCAATAAAAAATTTCATCTTCATTCCAAAAAGGATTTTGTCCAGAAGGGCAAGTTTCACCTTAAATTTCATATCTATGTTGACACAGTACACAGAATCCAATCAAATAACCATAGCAAATATGCATTTCATTACGCAATTACATTCTATATCATATTCATTTTGTTTCCTTTCTCTACAAAGTAGATAAAGGTAGACAGATTCTTCTGCACAGAGCTGAATGGGAACAACATCTGCTTCTGGAAGGGTAAATGTTAACATAGGATTTTCCCAAAGGTTTGTCAGAAATAGCCAAACAGTCCTACTTTTAAGAGGTAGCTTAATGGTGTCAGACAACTGAAGAGTGTGAAGGTGGCAGTACAATTGAACCGTGTCTAACCTGGTGTGTTTATTTTCCGGCATCTTCTTTCACTGTTACTTTGAATTTGAGCCTCTGAATAAACCGTCCCCAGACTATCAGCTGACTGAGTGAATCCTCCAAACGCAGAAACACTCATATCCTCTCCAAAGTCCAAGAACGTAATGGAAGCTTTGCAGTTTTACTGCTAACGCTCTTGGTTTTCCTGAGCGTCAGCTGCTAAACAGATCTTTTTTTTAAGGAGGATGTCAAAATAAGGGTAACAGTTTGGACAAGTGGGGGGGGGTTGGGGGGGGGTGAAGGCGGACACAAAAAGGACATGAGCTAAAAGAAGAGGACGACATTCCCCATTTAACAGTTGGCAGGAAAAGCTATTCGCCATATAAAATGTGTCCTCAAATCAACCAGGGATCAAGGCCATTCTTAAAACCAGTGGCATCTCAATATCTACGTGCTCACTTCAACAAAATCTTTCAAGTGCCATTCTCTTGCTATTGTGAATCAGAATGGCACCTTAGTAAGGGGATAATCAACCTGATCCACCCCCCAAAAAAAATAATTAAGACAAGGTCAATGCAAATGCTAATGGATATCAATAGGCATTAGGGATATTGGGTGTTTATCAATATCAAGAACACAAAGAACATACTTGTATTCTTGCCGAGACCAGTCTTGCCAACTTGCCTAACAATAATGAACTTGGGACACAGTGCATCATGGGATTGTTCTCGTTGACGAGAATGCAGTCGATGCATCCTTGATATCTGGGGCTGGGCAAGAATGACATCCAGCGATTTTACCTTCCTCGGTACTTATGTGTATTGTGCGTGTATTGATAAACACTCATCGAATGCTCTGTCATAAGACAGACCTGCCACTGATGTCAGCCTTCAGAAATTAATCCATACAGAGGCAAAACACAGACTGCGCAAAACGAACAGGGAGCATCCAAGTTGGGTTCATACATCACAGAGTTCTGAAGCATTTATTTAAAATATCACAGGCCTACGCATCATTGTTATGCAGTTTGAGTATAACCAATGTGGTACACAAATGATTATTCACTTAGTTTCAGTGAGGCATTCAGTTCTTCAGGATCTGTACCCTCTTCGTTTCTTCTGCTGATTCCTGATGGTTTCCACCCTCTCAGCAGAACATCCACTATCGAGTCCATCAGCTAAGAAAGCATTTAATACAACAGGAAGATCTTCTCAACAAATCACAAGCGACCACAGCCAGCCTGGTGTTTATTCAATCAATAACATATCCCTCTTCAAACTGCGGACACATTCCTCCTTTCCCTTTGAAAAATGGACTTTCTGCTTTGATGCGCCTTCATTTATATCACACACAAGCAATGCAGTAACCAGCCGAGCTAACCCTTTATGTGGTGCTTTATAGAGATTGCACTGTAAAATGTTCAGTGTGAAGTGCGACATCATGCAAAATTAAAATGAAATAATAAAAAAAACTGAGACTGAAAAATTGGACCAGCAGGGGGAGAGTTTAAATTCTCATTTTGAATTTTCTGCAAATCTTCAATAAGCATCTTAATAAATACATTAAATTACTTTCAAAACCATAAAATCATAAAATACTCATAAAATCCACCCATTCCTGTCATTAAACGCTTGCGTATAAAAATTCATTTCACAGTCATCTGAATTTGGTCCTCAATCTTAACATCTCTGGATTCCTTTAAAGGAGGGGTCTCCAGCTCCAGTCCTATGGGGGCCCCACCCTACACAGCCCAGTTCTCTCCCTGTTCCACCACACCTGAGTCAACTGAAGAAATCAGTGGTAATTAGCAAAGAAGTAGAATCAGGAAGGGTAAATGAGCATGATATGCAGTGCTTGGATTCTCCAGGACAGGATCTGGAGGCCCCTGTTTAAAAGCCTCACAAAAGCACAATAGCTTTGTAGGATGTTATTCATCACATAGCAGTAGGTTTACAAAACTGCAAAATGACGGACAGCTTCAGGGTACTGTCGCATGAGTGTCTGTTCTCCTTTTATCAACACAGGCACAGGTTTTTTTTTTTAATAAAACAGTTATTCACTCCATTAGGCAAATCACCTCAGTGGTGCTTCTTAATAAATTAGCTTTCTGCAAGCAGCAATATATAAATAAACGTTCAGCCCACTGGTAGATTTCATGTCAGCTTAAGGCTCTTGTGGTTCTCCAGACCAAAGTCTGACTGATAAGCAACAAACATCCAGAATATTTAAAGGCAAACTAAGGAAATATTAGTGTTACCTCTGGTTGACATACATAATAATATACATAAGTATCTTCCCTTCCCTGGATAAATGCCTATATAACAATAAATAATATAATCAAGAAACTTCATTTACCTTAAATACATTCACTCATACATCCAATGACACCAGGTAAAAAAAACTACAAGTCAACTGTAAAATCATGCTATAATTTAACTGGCAGTGTGGTGGTAAATGTAAACCGTGCGTATTTAATTACAAGCAGGATATTTTGAAATATATCAGGCAGCAGTAAGATCCTGTTTAATCTCCCACCTTCTTTGACGTCTAAACATTTGCCGATAGATTTTAACCATTATGCTTCCCAGCTAGTAAGAGGTATGGTAACTCGGCTCAAACTACCACCGGCATTGTAGGCTACTTCCATAAAACATTTTTTTAAAAAAAAACGCGTCACCTCAACTGCAATCATTCACCAATCATGCGACAAAAGCTATTTTCCCCGTCTTGTAAAACAACCGTCGACTGCAATAAGGAGCCGCATATGATATTATGCCCTCTAGTAACAGACCCCCATCTCACTGCCATCACTGCCAGGCGGACACGTTGCGATCAGCCGTCCTACCGGCTGCATCGGCATTTAATAAACAACAACACAAGCGCAAAGAAAGTTGATCGCATTGATTAATTAAGTTGGAGCCACTCGATATGCGAGCTATTCAGGTTTGCACACTATATATACTTATATTTGAAAGGGTGCTTTAATCGTGATGCCCAAGGAAGCGAAACAAAGTTTCAAGGGGAGGGGGAGCGTTTATTTCCGACACCGTTAACGAGACCGATACTCTGGCTATAAAATACAAGCAAGCCGCTGTGTTGGGTCCCTGTAGGAAGGGAGGAAAGGTCGTAAGGAGTCGAAAGCCATTATCAAAGAAAAACTTTTATAATGTTAGGCGCTGGATGAGGGGGTTATACGGTGCTCTTTCGTTTGTATGGGACACCGCCAGGGAGGAGAGTGCGTGAAAGTAACTGGATTGCGAGGATGACAGGTTTTTTAAAGCGGCTTTTGGAATAACTGAGCGGCTAGGTGGCTAGCAATCCGGGTAACACTTAGATACATTATTAAAGAGGAGATTATACATTGTAGTTAGCTTGCTAGCATACTTACTACGGGTCGTTTGTAAACCTGGGTGTCCGGGGTGGCTGGTATCCGTACAGATGGCAATAAAGCACGTCGAAGCAGAAGCAGCACATCTCCGCCGAGACCACCATCCTGCGTCCCCCGCCGAGTCCGGGGCTCAGATTCGGAGAGAGGCCGTTTGCACCGTAGCTCCCCGGAGTTGGGGACATCGAGTTGACGCTGCCGCCGCCGCAGCTGCTCCCGGGACCCCCCAGGCCATTCGGCCGGCTCACATTCCCCGCCTGCACGGCGGAGGAGGAGCCGATCCCCAGATCCGATCCGCAGTGTCCTGTCCCGGGCATCCCGCTCCCCGCGCTGCCGGGACCCCCAGACCCGGGGGATCCCGACAGCTTCGGCTTCTTCACCCCGCAGCACCCGGCCGCCATCTTGGAGCAATCGGCACCGACACACCGCTTCCTACCCATCGCTGTCACCGCGGGCTGGGCGGGGGAAGCCGCTGACCAGACGTAGAGATCCCACTGCGTCAACGCGGAAGTCGGCCGGCGCTCCACCTCCCCTCAGAAATGCACCAGCGGGCGCGACTCGCCTTACGGATCAGCCCGTTACTTTAACCAAGGATGGACGGATGGCTGCTTACGTCTCAAGCCCCAAAACGGACATGAAAAAATAACATTAGAGTTATGGATCCAGATGGGGCTGTGTGGGAAGAAACAGCCAGATACACACTGCGGGTAACTAATCAGACTTGCAGGAAGATTGACTTTATCCAGAAAGGAGAATTAGTTTGCAGGTTTTAACCTGTAACTGTGTGAGCTGTTTAGGTGTGCGTGTGTCGGGGATCAGGCGAACATTAAGCTTCTGCATAAACGCCAAATCGGGTCCAGGCTGATGTCTCATACAAGTAATTTACAGACAGCCAAATCCAAAGGCTGGAGGTCCATAACACAAACGATACAGAGTCAACCAGGTCTAAAACATGCAGTTTATTATTAATATTACTAATGTGCAATACGAAAGTAATTTAAAGCAGCTGGACTCGCTTTCATTCGCTATTAAACGGCATCCGTTTCAAAGAGTCTTATTATGCATCGCGCACCATAAATCTGAGTTTCGGAGTTTACCCTGCGCTGAAAAACACGTCTTCCTCCTGTCCTCCGGCATATTGATAACAAAAAATGTCCAGTTCAGCACAGCAGAAACTCCCCCGTTTCTGACTTCAACGGTCCTCCTGGGTTTGCAGAAAAGGCTGCCCTTCGATCATCCAGGGCAAATATCGGTTTATTCATTTTCCCAGCACACACAAAACGCCTCGGTGTGAAATCTGGACAAAACGCTTATTATGACCTTAGGGTCATCCCAGATCTCCTCCTAAGTCACAGGAAAAGCCCCGAAAAGAGCCGGCACCCTTCCAACGGTGAACGTAATTCCCAACCGATTTCCAAAACTGAAGGCCTTTCTGCGATCTCTCTGTTTCAGTCTCCAATCTTAAAAAAACACAAGACGCAATAACATACCGGTCAGCTAGAAACGTTCACGTAAGGACAATATAACTGCCTTCACTCCCGTTTCCCCACCTGCTAAAGCAGTGAAGAGCGTCCGTCTCCTAGCACTATCAATGCCCCCTTCCTCTGAGCCGAAAAGCCAACTAAAGGGGGATGTTTTAATATGGTTTGTCTGCCACCGACAGAAGAAAGGGATGTTAAAGCTACAGTGCAGCTCTTTTGGGTTTTTCTGCATCAGCTTCGAAGTTTTTGCAGTCACATACGATCCTATAGTCTAAACGAAATCACACAGAGTTGCTAGAGAGCGAGACGTCGGTACTTGTTAGTATTGACTAGAGCCTATGTATTACTGTTATACATAAATAGACATAACTTCCAAATGCATCTAAGGTCGCTTATTTCTAATGCCTTTTCATAACATTAAATACTGACCCTCACATTGTTGTTCCGTATGTATTTTTAAAAAATCACATGAAACTTTGCAAAATATAAAGGACACAGATACAAAGGATATTAATTATAAAATGATATAGGACAAATATCCTTGCATCCAATTTCTTGGCCCATATTTTATTTCCTTTAAAATATGGAACCTTACAGATATATAGTGCAGAAAGAGTAAATAGTAAAGGTACAAGCTAGAAGGATATTTGTATAGTGAATAGGAAATCCACCGAACATTCAGCCTCGCAGTATGCATTTAGTCAAACACAGACATCTATAACGAAAAGGATGACATGGTGGTTATCTGTAATGATTTCCTTTCGTGGGTTCCTTCTGTTTTTTTTTTTTGTTTGTTTGTTTGTTTTTTTTGGAACCCCGAAGAATATATTGTAGATTAGAAGCAAATAATCAATACTGATGAGAATAAAACCTTAATTGATAATGTGCAAATATTTGCATTTAGCACATTGATATATATTCACAGGAAAATCATTTTGTTTACATACAGCATACAAGTAAAATAGAAAAAAAACATATAAGAAAAAATAGCTTGCAATTAGTCAATGAAAAATAGTAGACTGATTGGGTGTCACCCTCTTTGTTCGTGTGACTTTATTTTTTATACTACAGAACCTGATCAGGGAAAATCTTACCTCTGGGAGCTTCATTACATAGATTAAAGGATAAATCAGACCTTGAGCACAGCAGTTATTACTGCACTGTGGCTTAGTAGATGTAGGTGGATGTCAGAGAGATCTGTGTTACACTCTGAAAGAGTCAGGCTTACCAGGAGAAGATGAAGGGCCGTGAAAGACAGTGTGGACCTTTTGAGCAACGTAGCTGCACTGACCTCACATGACCTGAGGACAGCTACGATGATGCTGTGCTCTGCAGGCCATACCCATGCCCCACAATTTACCATGAACCACAGGATCTTTTAGGTTGGGAGGGGGCAATCACCACTGCTACACTGAGGGCCCCATAAACCTTGAGCCTCAGTCACCATACACCCGCAGCCTAAGTTCTGAAATGTTGAAATTATCATTGACCTTCTCCTGACTAAGGTGGCTAAGTTTTGATTTGAGGTTGGATTTCTAATAGGGCTCAATAAAGCAGGCATCTTGACTGCTATGACAAGGGTACAGAAGAGTGATGTCAAGCTGCAAAGCTGAAAGGTGCAGCAGGAGTCGCTGACACTGCGATCTCATCCCCAGGAAACCCCAGGGCATGTGGATTAATGCAGCTGGTACCTTGGAAGCAGCCAGAGGCTGTTAGCCTGACCAAGACACATTACATAAGGTTCTCATTGCACAAAATGGGAAGGATATACACTAGTGTACCATTGATCAGCACTACAGGAATGTTCAATGCAATCCGTAGTACATCTAAGACAAAGTTGACTATGTGTGAGCTGTTTGTAATTATAAACATGGCTGAAGAGAAAATTGCCTATTACAAGGAAAGAGAGTAATATAGCTGGTTTATCCACTCTTGCTTGTTCAAATTAGCCTTATTGCCTTAATTTCGTTTATGTGGCCACAACACACAGGTTCACAGAGACAGGAAATATAGAGAAATGTATACGAGCGCCATTGTAACTGAAGGGAGGAAATGAGCACAGTCATATTTAATAGACAGACAGGTTTAGTAGGCTTCTTTTTTGTCAACTATTCATTTGTCCTTCAGCTGTGTGTCCTGGTCAGGGTCACAGGGGGATTCAGAATGTACCACATTGCTGGAGTACACCCTGGATAGGATGCCACTTTGTCACAGGGCACTTACGCACATAATCATAGGTCCAGTCCAGTTGGGCAGCAAGCACTGGTACAGCACGTTGCTACGCCCACCACACGATGAAACACCTCGGGATCCCGGCTGGCGACCCCCCTCAGGCCAATACGTGGTTCAGTCCCACCCGCCGGAAGTGCCCATATATCTGCCATAGCCAGGTGTTACATGGGCGTCCCCTTGGCCTGGTCCAGACACTCAGGTCCTCAGCAAAGAGGACCCTGTCAATAGGATCTCCCTCAGGGTATCACACCACATAGTGTTAACCGTAGTGCCATAACTGATGCTCCCTATGGGTATTTTAAAGATACCAGGGACTTTAAATGCAGGAGGACTTGGGGAGTACATGGGGAGTACCTGACTCCACAGACTTAAGGGCAGAGGTAGGATTTAACACACAAATGGGGAGCAATCCACTGAGTCACTGTGCCTCTCCTAACATTGGCCAGTTTAGGATAACAGTACAATCACATTTTATGCTTACCTACACATCTTTTCTTATTATTGAGTACAACTGGAGCTGAATTAATATTCTGCTCTGTGCTTGTGCATATTTCATTTTAATGGAATTCTTAGTGAATGTCTTGCTGGAAGTGCCGAACAGTCTTTTGAATTGCAATCATTAAACAAATTTTACGGAGAACTTTAATGATTTTGGATCATTAAAGATGAAAGTTGCTGAGAATTAATGATACGAAAGTTGTTCGCTGTTTATGTTATGAATTGCAGTTATATATGAATGAGAGTAATTTAACATTCTGTCAATGTTATACAGTATACAATGCATATACAGTGGTACCTCGGTTCTCGAACTTAATACGTTCCGGACTCAGGATCGAATCCTAAAAAGTTTGAATTCTGATCGAATTTTTCCCATAAGAAATAATGAAAAACCAATTAATTGATTCCTGGCCCCCCAAAATTACACCTAATTATGTTTTTTTTTTTTAGCATTTAAACACAAAATGAACAGGATAAAACAAGAAGAGCATTTTTTTCTTAATGGCTTC
>JABFEA020000002.1:2488821-2508015 GCA_019775915.2 Cyphomyrus plagiostoma | reverse complement strand
TATATATGTATTATACACACACACACACACACACACGCTGCCCGTCCAAAAAGAAAAGTCACCATTTGAATTTATATCAGCAAATACTTAAGAGAGAGACACACACAGGTAGGGAAATTAGCAGTATGTTGACAGGAGTTGCCCCTAAACAACATAAAACCTGTCTCCGTGGTGCCCTGTGGTGGCCCTGATTACACCCTGGATGGGATGGCTCCATCATAAAGCACACACACCAACACACAAACAATGGGCAATTTAGATATGACAATTTACCTAACTGGATGTCTGAGCTGCAGGAGTAAACCGGAGTCTCCTGTGGAAACACAAGACAACACAAACACCACAAACACAGATCCAGTGGGATTTAAAACGCAGCCCCGGAAGATGTGATGCAACAGGCTGCATTGAAATACATGGATATTCACCTGCTACAATTTTTTGTAAATATTTATGAACTCTATCCTTTTATTTTCACTTTTAAGTTATTTCTTCCCTCTTAACACATGTGATATTAGCCATTTTACTATGATTTATAATGGGTTTTCTAAAAGAACAGACTGATATCTTGGTTGTGTACCTGATTTGTAATAGATGGGGTTACATGCATATACCTGATTTGTAATAGATGGGGTTACATGCATATACCTGATTGTCTGACATATTTCAGTCCATGCTTCAATATTATATCATGCTAGACACAATCCATTGATGTCAGTCCCTAAAATAAGTATTGAACATGTAAATGGGTGAAATGTTAAGAAAATATCACTGATGAAAATGAAACTACATTGGTCCTACCCAAAACGCACGGATGTTACTGTTCCACAAGCAATTTATGTCATGGTGGATTTGCATTTCAAATTTTAATCTTACTTGCAGTTAATATTATAGTAATACAGTGTAAGTCCCTACACCTGACTGACTATATTATGACCACACGTGGCATCTGGAATACAATGATATCATTTCAACCTCCCAGTGAGTTTTGACACAGCGAGCACATCTGCCTAATAAGTGCAACCATTTCTGGACACACATCATTTTTGTGTGTCTGCATTCATAATGCAGCATGTCAACGCTAAAGGCTTTTGACTACTGAGCTGTAGCGTCCTCCTCTGCAATATCAGGACTGTGTGACGGCTGAGAGGGCCTGATCAATGCTATCACAGGAGGAACCTGTTTATCTCACAGGAAGTCCAGGAAGACCCCTGTTTACTCAGGTACACAACCATCCAACCAACCATCCATCCGTTTTTTAACTGCTTACACAGTTTATGGCAGAGACCATAGGGTACAATACAGGTAGCACAGGGTACACTATAGGGAACAATACAGGGAACACCCTGGATGGGATGGCAGTCCGCTGTAGAGTGGAAATGAATAACAGAACATTTTCAATCCTCGCTAACAGCTCTTGAATAGATATTCCACTAAATGTGTAGAAACCTAATAGTTTTTAGAATTTACATGTAACATGGATAATTTTCATTTTATTTATTTGTTAATCATTACATTCAGAAATATATGGATTACTGTACGCTATGTATTTGTTTTCAAATTAAACATTAAGTCACATACATTGACCTATAATGCCATTTGAAAGTGATTTACAGTAAGAATTGTTCCTAATGAGCTGTTATGTAGAAGTCATTCCAGGGCAACATGCTTTGTATCTTAAATACCTTTATGTTTTTACCAGACGGTTTATAATCATCACTGTACTCTGGCCAAGCACATGAAATGACGCTGAGATTAGCAAAAGTATAATGCTTTCATGCCTGTAGCATTTATTGCTGGATAACAGTTCACACTGTATGTGCTGGATAATCATGGAAAATAAAGGACATGCCATTTTTAGGGTGAGAAACAAACAAAAATACTAACATAAGTCTAACATAAAGAAAAATAGAACATGTCGGGCCTGTTAACTGAAGAGAACAATTTTATACATATTGTACTTTGCCATTTTATATTATCATAATATTTAAAAAGTCAGTTTTACTTGATTCTTTTGAAAATTTCAATTGGACTTCGAATATCTGAAACACATAAGTGAAATCTAAAAAAATAGTTTTAGTAATATTAATAAAATATATTACTATATTGCTTTGCCATTCATAAAAAAAGTGTTTATTTAGTATCGCTGACAATCCCTAATAAATAAAATGCATATTTGACTGTGTAGAAAAAGAAAAGCAACCTAAACTGAATAATGCTCAGATACTGTGACTGGCGTATATCACTTAAGTCAGTGTTTCCCAACCCGGTCCATGGAGACTCACAGATGGTCCACGTTTTTTGCTCCCTCCCATTCCCCTGCCAGACAGTCCACATTTTTGCTCCCTGCCAGCTCCGGGTAAGCAAAAATGCGCACTGTCTGCGGGTCCCCGAGGACCAGATTCGGAAACACTGACTCAAGCGACCATTATTGTAAGATACTGACAGGAGCATAAGAAACTATTTGCATTACACAACTGCGAAATAATTTCCACCACTGGTCATACGCGTTCTCTCAGAGATAACTGGTTTTCTTGGAGCCTTTAAGTGTCGTCTGAAAAGCATCTGCTTTCCCCTCCAAACGCTTCATACCGATCCTCAGCAATGACCTCTCTCTGGCTTGTCCAGGAACAGAACCCGTACCAGGTCTTCCAGTTCCGTGCGACAGGACCGCTTCGCACACATCTGGCTGATCTGCAGCTCCCCTTCGCGGAAGATCTTCCACCGGCCTGGTCGGAAATTCACGATTTTACAGAGATTCTATACCAGATGTGATTGTCTATAAATCTAAAGTTTGTTATTAAAACTGCAGTATGTGGAATTTTGTGGATGTCAGTTAAATTTCAGATAATGTTGCTTTGAGGACATATGGCTTAAACTAACTTAAAATGAATACGTACTCTGTGTCGTCCTTGTCAATGGCTTAAAATCGCTGTGCTTGTTGAAGTCCATCACGGGGACCTTCTTTATCTGGAAGTTTCTGAGGAGGCCTGGATGCCAAGGAAAGTTAGTATGTCTGGCCACCATATTTCCAGCTGTCTACAAACAGGGGTATTGAACCCAGATCATACTGGCTTCATTTGGGATTAACATAAACTTTATTGATCCCCATTAAATATTCACGTCTATAAATTCTGACTTATAGAGTAAAAAGCGTACACAGATGTTTTGAAACATAAATTGTATTGAAGAAACAGCCCTTTTGACTCTAACAGTGTGGGAGAAATATATCTATATCTCACCTAAAGATAGAAAACACAGAAACTTACCACAAATTAAGGCAAATGAAATACAATAAAAAAAAACAGGAGCATAAACACCCTGCTCTCAATCAACAGGAAAAATCCCCACTAGAAAATAATGACATTGTTTTGAAAGTTTTCATTTATTCATGGTGTCTGTGTGCCGATGATCAAAGACCCAGTGGGCAGTGTATATGAAAATAATGATGAATAATGACGCAGAGGAGGGAAACACAGCACCCCTGACATCAATCTGTCACGGTACAGCATGAAAGCAATCGCCGTGACCCCATGTCCCATGACGGATTTTCATGAAGCCACAGGACGTGTTGATATGTGCCACCTATACCATTTCAGTGGTCTCTCTGCTGCAAAGGCTGGGACATCATCCATAAAATCAGCATGAAAATATATCTGCACAGCTGCATATTGATGCATGCTTCACGTAGTTCTGAACTCGAAAAATTATCAAGGAATCTGGTTCTGTAATACAGAGCACCTCATTTTTGACTAATTCTATTCAATAATCAGACAAATTGAGAGCAGAACTGACTGGGCAGAGACATCGATATGTCTTTATATGTAAAAATAGCATGCAGGATCATCTCAGTCCTATTTTACAAATGAGAGCATTGACTGGGTAACAGTCCTGACATTTTAATCAGACCATGTCCTCTGGAGTGCCTGCAATCAGTTCTTAAACGAGGCCCTTGCCTGAAGTGCATCCCTTCTTGCACTTGTTTTTCATTTTTGTTGGAAGACGAGCCTCAGTATGGAGAACCTATATTCAGCAGTTATGAGAACCTCAAATCTTTTAATATTAAAATCATGATATTGAAACTGATGTGAAATAAAACATCACTCTTTAACGTAACTGGAAGTAGTTTTTATTTTGTTGTTTTTCCACAGGTAGCTAATGTAAAAATGGTTGCCCAACAGCAATTCATCAGTAATATGCTACGTTCGGTTGTTAGGCAGCTACATTTAGCTAACTGGGTCATTTTAGTATTCACAGTGTCAGCATGTTTTTGTAGCTGTCATTTGTTATCTAGTTGCGACAGAAGAATTTTCAGGGCAACACCGTATCTATCATTGCTGACCGTGTTCATGCTGAGAGCGAAACCACCTTCAAAGTCATTAAGCATTTATTAAAACAAAAGAATCACTAACTAACAAAAAAAAAAGTTCCTTTTCCCTTAAGCGACTCACTCTCGTTTCCAAACAGACAGGCACACACCATGCTCCGAATCCCCTACCTCTCCAAGATGTCTTTTTAATCCCTGCCGTAACATCAGTTTCTAATGTGCTGTATTACATTAAATTATCTTGCATTACACAGAATACTACTTCAAGACATCATCTGCAACATCTTTAACGTGATGATCATGATGTTATGACACTAAACTCGTCATATGAGCACTTTCATAGTCCAAATTTCTTGATTCAGTTTCTGTGTGTGTCACGAATCTGCAGCCGGATTATTACTGGGCGCTGCTTTTTAAAATGTTAGTTTGTTCTTCCAGAAAGCAGGATGGAGTGGATCAGTTTACCAACACTGTAATGCATGTCAAACCACAGAAAGACCACTTGTGTGAAGCACCATTTAGTCAGATGACACAATGTGTTCATGACTCTGTAACAAAGGAATTAAGTCTGTTTAGAAAAAAGCTTTGGTTTCTTTCATTTGTTCAGTCCTTCTCTCCCCACTGCCATACTCCCCCTTTCCAAAGTTTTAGCTGCAGGCATGTGATTCATTTACGACTGATATCCTTTGAAATCAAACAAAATTGTTAAGCAATCATTTATGTTCTGAAATAATATTGTTATTATACTTGCAAGGTATGTATACAGTGAATGTGAGTGCAGACAATTTACTGTAACAAAATGACCATATGAACAATTAATGACTTAATAAATTAATCTCCCATCCGACCTGCAACAGCTACTCCAGAGTCACAGGAGGCCCGGAGACTATCCCATGTAGCACAAGGTTGCATCATACCATGCTTTGTGGTCTATGCCACATTATCAGTCTTCCGTATCACAAAGAGTTGTACATCTTCTGGACTGGAAGAACGTGAAATGAGCGGTAGCTCAATGAGTCGCAAATGAGGCGTATTACCCGCATCGCAAGGAAGCACTGCAGTCATGCGGCGTGATTCCCTGGGTGTGATCCGGCTCGCAGGATCCTCACTGCTGAGGACCTGAGCAACTGGACCAGGCCAAGTGGACGCCCATGTAACACCTGGCTGCAGCAGATAAGTGGCCATTTCTGGAGGGCGGGACTGGACCACATGTAGGCCTGGGGGTGGGGGGTTACCAGGGGATCCGGAGGTATTTCATCATGTGGTGGGTGTGGCAACGTGCTGTACCAGGGCATGCTACCCCACCCTGACCAGGCCTGATTTTGATGTTTTCGGTCCCCACAAGGGGAAACTCAGTTTTATAATAATCTGTGATTTGTATTTTGTTTGATTATTTATGGTTAAGGTAAGGCCTAGGTAGGGGTTAAGGTTGTCATTGCTGGAATTAGGGCTTCTCCCATAGAAATAAATGGACAGTCCCCACAAAAAATTACATACAAATTTGTGTGTGTGTGTGCATGCGTGTGTGTGTGTTCCATGCTGCCAATCACAGTGACCCTCTCTGAGGAACCTGAGAATACCTTTAGCGATGGTCCATATGTGCAGCTCCACTTCTTCTGATGGCTCCGTCTCCAGGGCGACGGTCCTGATGCTGCCCTCTTCCGCAGATTCCAGGGCCTCGTACACTGGCCATGTTTCCTCCCCACAGAAATACTCCCCGCCGTCCTCGCTCTTTAGAGCCAGCTCCTCTGCTGCTGAGACAAAGGACCGTCTCACAACACAGGCAAACACAAGCACTCGCGAAACACGTCAAAGCAACATTTCAGCCCCAGTCTAATAATACTGCCTGGAAATTCACATTCCTTAAAAAAAAAGTCAGTCGATATGTCCAACTAACAATCATCCTAAGAAATACCAAAGCCAGATCCATTTAAACAACTTATAGCTGAGGAATCCTTCAGAATCATTTATAAAGACCAGTAAGGTCACATTGTTGTAGTTTATTTAATGGCGTTAGCTAATTTCCAGAACGTTAGATTAAATGCGGTCATGATTATGTTTCTTATATGACGAATCATCTGGCTCCACAGCGCATATGAATCGTTTTCCAGTTGGAAAGCCGTTTACAGTAGCAGCTCGTTCTCCATCTTTCGAAGCTGTCTGCTAGGTTTTCTGTCGCTTTGTGATTCGCGCCGTGACCAAGCCCTGCGGTGTCACCCACAATTCATCCAGGAACATTAAGAATGCATGAGATATCTGCGGTTTCTCCGTCGTTTTCTGGGTGCGCTGCAGCCGTCTGCATCCCCGAGTCCTACCACGGCCTCTAGCTGCACACGGCCCGACTGGCTGCCCGTGAAGTGAAACCAGGCCGCAGGCCTGAGCGGCTTGGATGCTGTCGCTCGGCGCTGCTCCGGACTTCATGCCTGCTTCAGAAAGACCTTCAGCGTGGAAAGTCCGTGGGTATCTTCGGGGGGGGGTACAAGCTGCCCCGTGAATCACGTCTTCTTTCATTTTACATACACAAATTTCTCAATAATGGCTTTAATAAAAACCTATTTACATTTTGTTGTATTTCCCTTCTAGTACCCTCCCCCCCCCCAACCCACCAACGATCATTCAGACTATAAGAAACATGCCAGGAGTGACTCTACTCTGTTGGGCCCTTGAGCAAGGCCCTTAACCTGCAGTTGCTTTGTCACTGGGTATGATGTTAATCTACATCGAGCCCAGCAAGCAGGTCCTCCAACTTGCAGGGGAAAATTGGGGGCTCTCCAGCCACTGGGGAAAAAAACTCACGCTGTTCCATTCCATTTGGACTAGTGTGTTGCTGAGGTATGACTGGCTACCCTCAGGTTCTCATCCCTGAGGTGGATTGTCATGTCGTGGGAGCAACAACACTCTATAGGATTTGCTCCTGGGGTTTGCTGTTGCCCATGTGTCACTGAACCATTTTCTATGGATCTTTGCTCTGGATTTGGTTACCCTACTCACTGTACCTTTATATGTATTTTCTCTGGACTGCAGGATAGCTTTGCATTAGTATCATGTGTTGCTAGGTCACGCTGACCTACTTTATCTCATCTTTCATGCCCCATGCATGTTAATAGCCAGATCGTACCTTGACAAACCTTGCAGCACCTGCCCTCGACCTTCCGGGGGTATTTGCAAGGGTAATGCTCAGGGCAGTGGATCTTCTTGCATTCCTGCCGGGTGACGTTGCACGTGCAGAGGACGCACTCCATGACGCCGAAGGAGCGGAGGACAGGGTGCCAGGACTCACCGTGGGAGTAGGTCTTACCGTTGGAGACACATACTGGACGGGGAGAGACGTAGCACAGGAAGAACCCAGTCATCCTGGTAAACCCATTGGTAATGATGCTAGAGCCAGATTTATATGACCCCTCATTTTAAAATCTATAGCACAACATTGTAGAGATGCTACACAAAGCTATGTCGCATTGTGCTACGCTCCATATCCCTCTAAGTATCCCCACTACAGCCATTCATAGGTGGGAGATAGGCAATTAAGAGACAGAGGAAATGAGAATGTATTTCATGGGATACACACAAGGGATGTGAGCTCTTATAACACGGCTATCTATCTTAGGCTGCTTTTTTCACGCCATACATTGATTCCTTGTGACTAGTTACAGAAATGGCGGATGGGAGAGTTCTGGCACTCTTACCCGGCAGAATCACTCATGTTCGTTCTCATTTTAAGGGTCACAACACACAAATCAGTGATTTATAACTTCTCTTTAAACTTCCAGTCTGTTTTATTTTTGATACCAGAGGTCCAGTTGAGCAATTTTATAAAGGGAGTTAGCTATAGGTGATTTTAGAACCTATATAGGGCAGCTTCAGCCATCCAATTATTTTTTTCTTAGCCCCCCTGAAAAATGATCCTCCTAAATCGAAAGCAATTTTTCATCTAAAAGTGCCGGCGCTACTCTGAGACCTCATAAGGATGGGGCCCATTACCAATCTTAATTGGCATACTGCCTAGCGTAGGGGCTCCCGAAGCCAGAACCAGGTCTGTGGCCAGCATTCCACCAGGCTACGAAACCATCTCGATCCGCTAGGCAGCCCCCCCCCAGCCATAAACTGGCCAACAGACGTTAAAAAGGTGGGACACTACTGTCTTGTTTCCACCAATGTGGTGCCGGTGCCAGTGCCGGGCTGGTTCTCTCTTGGTGCCTTTTGAGAACCTGCCCGCATTTCCACTGGTTTTAAAAAAGAACGGAATGTAAACGTTACATAAGCAGAAGCGACAGTAAAGTACTGTGGTGAACTGTCACCCTGTTCTTGCTCTTTATGGAATATTGTTTCTCTTATATAAGGATGAATTGTTTGCATATTGCAACATCCCAATAAAAATAAAAGATATGAACTGTCTTGGTGGACTGTAAGAAAATGTTTAGCTTTCATCTGTATTATTATTTTAAAGACAATATAAGTTATGTATGCAGGTTTGCTTTCAAAAATAACATCAAGCAGCCTTAATAATTCATGGCAAATGCACCCAAGATGACAATATGTGACGTTTTTGTCTTTCTTTTAAAAAAACCATTGATTTGATGGAGATGTAACCTAATTAGCATTAGCCACAAGAATCCTTCATACCATGCTTTGACAAATACTTCTATCGTTACTGCTGTTAAACAGTTTGGTGAGATTTCTTTTTCTTCCTGTTGATGACTCCTGAGGGTTAACGTGGCACATTTTTTTGTTCATGTAGACGCAATAGCCAGTCCTACTACTGCTGACGCTACGGTTCCAAGTTATGAGACCAGCGTTTCTGTGGTGCTGTGCTGGAGTCAATTTATCTGGCCCGGCTCTTATTCTTGTGGTGGAAGTGCCGAGAACCACTTCTGGATTGAGAAAAGGCCCAGCACCGGCACAGCGTCGGTGGAAACGGCGATCCTGGGCCAACGGGTCACAGCCCCAGGGGCTCTTACCCCAGCTCTGCTGCTCACGCTTGTCGATGAGGATCTGCATCGTCGTGTCGGCCGCCCGGGTCTGGTCAGTAAGGAGCCGCCGGTGAGCGCGGAAGCTGGGGTGGTGGGGGCCTGCGGCCAGGGAGCGGAAGGGCAGCAGCTCGTAGTGAGCGCGCTGGTAGGAGTGCCTCTGCAGGAGACACGACGGCGTCTGCGTCACTGACCCATAAGGGGTTCACATTATGGGCTGTGTGTTGGACGAGCTTTAAGTATTTCAAGTTTAGCTCACTTGTTAATAATGTAGGGAACGTGGAGAAATATTTATAAAGGCACCGCTACGTTTCTGTCTTTTCTGTGGTCTATAACAGGACGAGATGCTTTGTTTGGCATCGGCACGGGTTCACTGGAATGCTTCTTTTCACGTACACCATCATGCTCTCCTTAAAACACACAAGTACATGGACTGTAACCTGGCGTCTGAATGCAGGGTCAGGCACCCCTGGAGTGCTTCAGGGGGCTAAGTCCCAACAGACATTATTCTGCCAAGGATGGGATTCAAACCAGCAACCTTCTGATCAGGGGTACATTGGCCTAGCCTACTTAGTCACACATGATCCCGCATGCTGGGCATGTAGTGAAATGACATGTAAACAGAACTGACTCCTATAACAATTTAAAAACAGGAGTGTGAGCGTGCTTGGACCACCCTGGCTAGCATCTATATCAGCATTTCTCAGCCTTTCCAAACACAAGGCCCAACTTTTTATCATGTATAATGTTCATGGCCCGGGGATCCCTCTTCATAAAGTTCACCAGTCACAGGAGACCAGGTGGTAGGAGCG
Source organism: Cyphomyrus plagiostoma (assembly GCA_019775915.2). Classification (NCBI taxonomy): domain Eukaryota; kingdom Metazoa; phylum Chordata; class Actinopteri; order Osteoglossiformes; family Mormyridae; genus Cyphomyrus; species Cyphomyrus plagiostoma. Next base: position 2,497,912 of record JABFEA020000002.1, on the reverse strand, counting down.
GTGGCTCTCTCCATAAATTTAGCCAATTCATTGGTATATTTTGTGAATTTCAAACAGCCAATTGGTTTCGTGTCAAGTGCGGTGACCTATTACAGACCCAATCACGTTTCCCTGCCGCAGTTCCACGGTCCAACAGAACCAGCTCTATTGGTTGAGCTGGTTGAGAAAGCCAGCCAAATCAGTTGAGGAAGTCCCCACGATGACAACAATGCAATTTTATCCATTTTCATCTTTCTTAAACTGCAGTTAAATGAAAGCCTGTGGAAAGTGTCCCTACAAATATAATGTAATTCTGGCAAAACTCAACTAATATTTGGTGTCAATCATGCTTGACCATCTCAGAATTGAACCATTTTGTGGTGTTTTGTTTGCTCCTGGGCCAATATGAAAAATCCTAAATTTCTTTGGCCTAGTTACACTGGTTTGAAATTCAATGAGATTTTTCTTTTGCTTGCAAAAATGCTCGGTCGGCCATTTTCAAATGCCTGTATCTTTGTAACAGTAACACCTAGGTGCCTGAAAAACAAACGTGGATATATAAGTGTTTGACCTAATTCTAAGTATGTATTTATTGCGCTTGTAACATGTACCCAACTTAAGGTAAAAAAAAATTTCCCAAAGGCCCAGAATCTCATGGGGTAGTAAAAGTATTGTCACTCAATTCGTCATTTGAAAGTTCTAGGCTCCCTTTACACCATAAAACAGAAACCCAGGATGTTTTCTGTTTTAAGGCTCTTATTTTTCTATTAAGGGTTTTGAGAGTTTGAAGCTCAATAAAACCCTCAAGGAAGGCAATTCAGCCCTTCTGCCAGCTGACCCCCCCCCCTTGCCCGCGCTGCTGCCAGCCTACCCTCCTCTGTTGGCTTGGTCATGTGCAGCTCAGCATCACACCTTCTCAAGTCGTCTAGTGTGTCCTCATTTATATCCGACAGACGTCCGTCACAGGTGGCAATGTTATGCGACACGCAAGACGTCACAAAGAGTGCGGTGACCTTCTGAAAGCTGCATTGTAAAGTTCCACCTGACTTATCTAAATATCTGAAATGCATTTTTAGCAATCTGAATATTTCTGATAATGGACTCAAAAGGTTTTCAAATAATATGGTTTGTTATTTACTTAATATATAAAATACCATTTAATAATGCACCACTGACTTTACACGGGGTATTTGCTGGTCAAAAGCACACAAACAAAATGCCACGGGAACATTCAGTTCTGAGATGGTCGCGCATGGACCATTTGTTGAGTTGAGCCAGCATGACCCTAAGCTATGCCAACATGTGTCTGTTTCTGGACTGTAATCCCTGCCGAAGACCAAAGAGACCAGAGAGCTTCCAGTTATTATAAATGATATAAAACCAAGGAAATCTGGATGAGATTTCACTGTCCTACAGAGATGTTATTGATTATAACTTAGCTGATGGAATTAATTCCAAAATATGTAGGTAGCTGGCAGCACAAAATATGGTTAAATTTAAAAATAATGTCTGAAATATGTTAGCATCAAGTTACATTCAAAATAGGTCCTCGGTATGCTGGCCGTGACTCTGCATTGTAAGCTCTCAAAAGCCATTTTGTGGAGAATAATTATGAGAATTTTTATGGCCCTAAATGCTTCTCCACATACAACTTCTCTGTTTGTGTGCATGTGCCGGATGTATCTGTGTTGTATCCTATGCAGATCTTACGTTACTTTGCAGGAAATGTGTAGGGGGATGTCCTGCACTAATGAGCACGAGCCCGGGCCCCAGCTGTGCCAATAACCCGCAGGTGTCGCAGTAACTCCTGCGAGGACCTTTTAGCTGACACGAAGAACGAGGTCATGGCGTGTCCCGCACGCTACATACCGCCCCTCTGTTTGCCGGCTGGCGGGGGATCTCCACTTCGCCCTGGTCCCACGATACGTCTCTGTCTCCGGATTCTCGAGACGAAGCAGACAGTCCACATCACTCATGTGTAGGCAAACAGTGCGACAAGTTAAATCACACTATTCCAGAAGCTACATTATTAACCCGTAATTTTCTGTGTTTCAGGATTCTATTTGTGTTCTGTGTACTTGTTTGTGCCATCTCAACTGTCTGTGCACACTGTCCATTTTGCACTATATTATACGCTGCTGCTGTTTGCACAGGAATTTCTCCCTGGGATCAATAAAGCTCATATTATAGATCTAAACTTTACAGATCTAATTTAATCTACAGTATCTGACAGTTACCATATGGTATCAATATCGACCTTCACTCAAGGCTGCGCTCACTGATCCAAATATTACCAAACCAATGCAATACAAAAATTCCAAAGCCTATATTGTGTTACACCAATAAAAATTCACAATATCAAACATCAGTTCTCCCTGCTTGGATTACAGCTCTTCACCGCTTCATCCTGTAATGCATAGACCTTCCTTTCATCCTCAACCAACAGATGCAACACATTAACAATTCGTCCATGTAAATTTATTGGCATGCTGAAATAATTTATCCGGTTACAACAGTTCATACCACTGTTAAACACTGGGAACGTCCACACAAAATGCCTTAACGCAAATGACTGGCGTCCTGCAGTTGTGGGCCTCGAATTTAGCAGGAGTTCACATAACAGAAGTAATGATGAATGGCTCGTATTTGGCTAAGGGGATGCCGGTCACTGGTCTGAAGGCGATGACACACACAGCTCGCCGTCCTCTACCCACCTTTACACACCTGGCAGCAAGACTCGGGCACAGACACCGGGGATGGGCAGCTCAGCTTGGGACAGGTGCGCAGCCGGCAGTACACTTTGCCTTCCTGGCGAGGCAGAGGACGGCACCCCCCCCCCAAGGACACCCCACCAGGGAAAACAACATGTAACTTTCAGACAGATGAAGGAAGTGTGCTTTCACCTCCCCCAAAGGCTGCATGAGGGTGACGCGCTCAGAATATCACGATTTTACCACCACATCAATATCTATAAATGATGCATGGCTGATAGAAAGCAGCTTACAAAAAGCCATGTTTTCTGTAATGCCAGAATTTTATTCCACTAACAGTGGGAATATATGATGGGCACTGCAGGCCGGGCCAGAGACTCACGGAGCAGCTGCACTGGGAACACTGGTTGGCATGGCGACTGGGGAAGAGACCCTCCGCCACAAAGACATCCCCGTGCTGGTATAGCATGCCTTTATAGACACAGGGCTTCCCTGCGTTGTGGGTGGCTGGGGGCGGTGGGGACACCTCTACACACACGAGGGCACAGACACTGGATTGTAGTACATGGGTATATGTCTGCAAATACCAGCGCATCAATATAAATGCATAATGTACAAAAATGGGGCTATAATAATAATAATAATAATAATAATAATAATAATGCATCCATCCATTTTCTGTATACATTTGGCTTGTGCAGTGTATAGAGGGAATTTGTCAACTAAAATAAATAATTGATGTTGTTATTATTGTTATTGTTGCGGTTGTTGTTATTCAGGGAGGATGGGCAGATTAAAATTCATTTCGCATGTTAACTATGAGCCATTATACTAAAAAAGGAGGAAAAATCGAGATGTGGATTTTTTTTTTATGTACAGTTACACACAGTTGAGGGGGCCGATCAGAAGCTTGAATAATATAGACCAGTGTTTCGCAATCTGGCCCTTGGAGATCCACAGACCCACAGTCGATGTTTTCGCTCCTTCACAGCTCTTACCGGACTGTCTGGCAGGGAGCAAAAATGTGGACCGGCTGTGGATCCCCGAGGACCGGATTAGGAAACGCCGATATAGACTAATAGCACTGCATTCTGAATGCAGTGTGAGGTTGAATCACACAGGCAGCATGTCAGCTGAAGGCACAGGGAGGGCACTGGCACAGAAGGGGCCCTACCTAGGCACCGGTGGCAGCACTGCTGTGGCATCGGCACGGGGCTGGCGCACTTCAGGGGGGGGCACCTTACACGGTTACACAGCACGTTACCCCCCTGTAGGTGGGAGAGCCATGGCAATGTCTCAGTACTTACTGACGGACTTTTGATATGCTTAAAGCACACCTATCCGACCTTTCGTCTAATCACCTACACCTGGGCTCTTCAAATCTGGCCCTCAGTTCCAAATCCAGGCCGTGATTTCAGTTCTCCCAGGTAGTTAGTATAATAATTACTGATTCTGATTGGTCAGAGGCTTCACACCCAGCTCACGGCTAAAGGAAGGCTGGGAAAAATTTAGAAAAAAAATACTCCGTATACACAGATTTTTCCCAAGTATGCATCTGGTCTACGGTAAATATGTATGGCATTACTTAAACCTAAGTATAAGGAAAAACAAAATCCAGAGAATAACTGAAGGGACTCGGCGTGAAATACAATCCATACCTCGGTGCAAAGACAGCTAACGCAATACACATATCCGTACGGCTCCAAGTATGGGTGCCACTGCTCCCCCAGTCTGTACCTCTTCTCCTGAAACGTGCACAACCTGTTGGATTCTGGAGGGGCGAAGACGGATAGCGGCTGCGTGACGGAGAGATCCACGGCCTGCTCCTGCTTACTGCGGCGGTCGGTCTGCCCAGCTGACTGGCTCTCTTGTCACACATCTCATTTAGGGATATTTTATACAGACTGGGAGACCGGCTAGTATTAAGTATCGCTTTAGTTTAATAAAGATCACGCCATCGTACAAAACAGCACTTATAAGTTAAATTAGCATTTCAATGAATTGGCACATAACTTCCATGTAGCTGAGGCTTGTTCGGTTTGTGGTTGAGGCTGAAGCCCCGCTTACGTTTGGAGGGGTCTGAGTGCACCCTGTCGCCGATGGTCTGCAGCAGCATCCAGCCCAGCAGGACGCTGAGGTCTCTGAGCCCCCGCTGGGCCGCCATGATGCCACTCCACCAAACGCTCAGATGCCCAAGAGCGTCTAAAACCAAAATATGAGAATGATGAAAAATTCATGGGTAGACAATCGGGCAGCAATCGTTTTATACGAGGCGAATCTGTTGTCTATAGACCTAATTTCTATGAAATACAGCTAAAGCCATATTTAAAATGCAAGCTTTACGGCAAAGATGTACCATATGGCTTTACTGCTGTATACTGTATATTCAGCGTGTCCTATTGAGACCGAAACAGACTGACTCTCTGCTTGGCAGTCAATAATGGGAACATGTACAAATGCTGAAGAAGCTCGATAACACAGTTCTTTGCCTGAAAATGGATGAAAATGCTGCAATTCAAATTCAAGAGAGACGCTACACTTACTGGCAAACAATTATCTTACTGTAATTCCATCAGACCCAGAAGGAACCAGTGTGAAGCATTTACATTTCAGGCACAAGTTCAAAAGATATTCGCAAGAGGAATGGAGCTGTACGAGACGCCATTTTTGGTTGAGTCTCAGCTCATAAATAGTAACTAAAAATAGAAGAACACAACACATAATAACGAACAGCAAGAATTTCAAGCCCTGCGTTTTAGTTATAACGTTTGCCAAACAGATATCATGACAATAAACATGAAGCAAGCCATTTGCTGTTTTTGGAGAACCGTAGTCCTACTTGATGTAGCCTCCACAAAAAATATGGAAAAATCCCTAAGAACAGTTTGAAAGACATTTTTTTTTGAAAGAGGGTATCATACGGGTCTTAAATAAGATCATGTACCTGTTTGGGAAGTGGCTGAAATGGCCAAATAATTCAGATTCCTTTTTAAAAGTGAGTTGTCACCACTTGGACCGTATTTGAGGCTTGTGATATATGGTTTATTCTTGCAAGCAAACCCAGATGTTACTTTTCCAGCATCCAAACTGTACCAAACTATGAAATTTGGAGATGAATCTTGCAAATACACCTATGCATTAGTTAACATTTTAGCAACATACAGAAACATAGAAAGCAAAGCGTTGATATCACTGCCTAACATCTATTTCCAAAGATGTTACTGTAATATGAACCTGAGTTTTGTTAAGGGACGTATTACACTATGGAATTCAAAAGCCTGTTAATTTAACTTAAGGCACCGATTTAAAACAGCTGCAACGTCACAGCTTCAAAGGAACGATCCGAAGCTAATCAATCAATACGTCATTATGCATATATGACACCACGTGGTCTATATGCAATTCAAGCGTCACGGCTGCCCTTTTTCTTTTTTTGTGCCTTGGCAGCCGTGACAAACGCATCATTCATGCGTGCCTCGTTTTTATAGGACGACCTACACTAGCTGTTCCTCAAAGCTGAGCTGTCAGATAGCCGCCCAGAAAGGACGAAGCTGCGTAACACATGCGATATCTTATTGACCCATCAAGTAAAATCCAAAGCATATTAAACGAGAATTAGACAAACCACAATATTTAAAGTATGCATTTGGCCGTTATGATTTATTAAAGAATGTTTCTGTTGTTCTATAAGCCTATATTTTTTATTCGGTGTGTCTACATGAACAGATGTTTAAACAATTTATAAATTTAAAATCAATTTATTCAGTTTGCAACAAACATTAGGTTACATTTCACCAGGCAAACACACTTAAGATTTTATGTAAAGCATAAATTACAGCCAAATGCTGTAAATGTAAATAAATCAATGTCATTTAAATTATTCTATTATTTATGTCTGATACAACCTCAAATGTATTACGACAATACCAGTAAATTTCAATTGTAGCTTTAATATTATATTAATGGGAATTGCATTTCTTTGTCATTTTAAATAACACTTTCATTAAACAAAAAGCGTTTAACCGTCAAAGAGAAATGCTCAGCATGCATACTGTAGCACTAAATGGACCGAACTTTAACAGCCATATAGCACACCACGAGTCACAGTTTCAGTTGTACATGATCAAGTATTGTCACTACATCGACATTACATATTATGCAGAACTTACCGAAGTCTCTGAATTATTTAGTGTCTTGGTCCTGGAGTGCTTCAATCGCGGTTAAATAAAAGGTACTCTTTATCAAAGAGTTGAAAGACCATTAAACTGCAACAAACCCCCCTCCTTTATTTTCATTCAGGACATCCCAAAGTAGTATTTTGAAGTCATATCTGAAGCAAAATGTAACAGGAACAGGGCACGCGCCCCGAAACGTGTACTCTGGACCAGAAAAAGAAAAAAGGGATGAAACTTTAAAAACAAAACACACGGTATAGTCTTTGGCACCTGTAGGCGCAACTATTAAATAAATCAAAGGCGTACAAGTAAACTGGAACACGGAGATTACTTCCAGACTCTCCCTAATCTTATCAGGAAAAATAGGGAGAGCACCAGAAACGGGAAAACCAGGAGTTTTTTTCCTCGTCCAGACTGGCCAATGGTGTACAGCGGGTGTCTGTCTAAGAAAGGGGCTTTGGGGTGTCGGCTATTACCCTGCTGGGGTCTTTTGGGTGCTGAGGTCGGCTAGAGATATTTTACTGCCACGTCTTGTCGCCACATCATTAATCATGAAATATTTTGTTTGGAATAAAAGTAAACATTAAGACACTTATAAGTATTATAATTCACAATGACGCCTATATTTAACTATTCAACTTCAGCCAGTACCGTGTTCAAAGGTATAAAAGCAGACTTTTTTTTTTTGTTAAGTGAAACAAGAGTAAATTGTGCTTGCTGCAGTACTACCGAAGAAAATGTTATGTTTAGTTCAAATTTACACAGTAATATCCTTTGGAGACCACTATAACAAATACCCCGTTCATGATATCCAAGATCTGACATTATCTACAGAGTGTTTTATGACCACACTCGGTTCATGTGGACGGAAACCTGTCTTTCTGCCAGAGGCGGACCATGGATAGTATTCATCTGTGGTGTGAGTTAGCAAGGATTTAGTTTAGTGTTGAAGCGTGTTCAACTATTAATAGATTGCAATAAACCTAGGGGGAGACGTCCTCACCAGCACAGGTCATATGAGGAGAAAAAATTGCAGAAGCCTTGACATTTCCAGAAACACCCATTTGAAATTGATTTGATTTCATCCATAATCCCTGCAGCTCAGCACAAACAGAATTCCTGCCAGATGCATAAAAATACTCGTTTTAAAAGCATAACATATCTAATATTATATACTATTTGTATTCAAACAACACCCACATAATACGGGAATAGTACAATTTTAGACAAATTCCGTGCTTCAGGGTGCCCACTGCAATAGTCAGCCATTTTGACTATATTTATCTATGCAGTGAACTAAAGCACATGTCTTTGGATTACCTTCAGAGCTGTAAAACACCAAATTATAAGGCGCCACCTTCAGGCTGAGTAATGAATAATGTGCGACTGAAGCACAAGGAAACATAATACAATCCCAGCTGTTAATGTTTAATTAACATTCTGTTTTTCAGCTATTTCTGTTTAATTGATCCCTTAAATGCATTTCCATTTTGACAAACGCTCAAGCATTCACACAAAGTCACTTAGAATTAATAGCACTGCGCCAAATTCAGTCAAAATATTTTGAAAGAGTTCAGTTCTCCCAATTAAATTATATAAATCCTGCATACGGAAACAACCAAGATAAATACGGAATTGCAGTAAACATCTGTTTTAGTTTTTAACAAAAATATATGCACATAATGTTGTGCAAGCATTTGAAATATCCATCCATCTGTCTGTCCATCCACCCATACATTACCCCCTATCTTCAAACCACAAATTTAATACAGATTGGGATGTTCCTGGAGTCCATCCCAGGCAGCGAAGGACATAGGGCACGGAACAACCTCAATGCCTTTGAAATACATTTCTCTAAGTATTTTTTCTTTCAATTACCACCTATCTTTTGAAATTAAAGCCTAATTTAGATGTACATGTAGGACATACACAGTTCTAGATCCCATTTTGGGGGGGTATTTTTATCTCAGCCCCCCAAAAAAATAATTTTTCCAAAACAATTTAGCCATTTGTGCTGTATTTCCATGTGTATTTCACAGCCCCTGTTTCTCCAGGATGCTGAGCTCCCGAAAATGTCAGAGCCTAAAATCTCATCTAAAGTAAGATAAAATATATTTTATTTTATATTATATTGATTACGGGGGAAATGATCATGCATGCAACAGTAAGGTACACAAAGTACACAAATATATTATGCAAAGCAAAGCATTCTAGGGCCCATTTAAC
>JABFEA020000002.1:2445927-2467744 GCA_019775915.2 Cyphomyrus plagiostoma | reverse complement strand
GCGGGGGTGGCTTCTGGTGTCTGGGCCCATCTAAAGCTGCGCTGTGTGATCTGTCTGTTGCCATCATCTTCTCCCCCCCCCCCCCCCATCCAGGACCTTGTGAGCGTCGCTAAAGATGTCCGATGTTGCTGATGTTGAAGAGAAGCCTCCAGCGCCGCCCTTGAGGATGAACAGCAGTAGCCGAGACTCCTCTGCCGTGAACCACAGCTCCAAACCTCTCCCAATGGCTCCAGAAGAGAAGAACCGCAAAGCCCGCCTGCGATCCATCTTCCCTGGGGGCGACAAGAGTAAGCCTGCTCGTCCTCCTGCCGTTGCAGCCTCCCCTCCCGTTTAAGAGTGGACCCATCCATAACAGGCACAAAGACATACCATCCCAAATAAAAGGGGCACAAGGCCCTTCAGTATCTTCTATGAATTGGCAGCATTTTTCCTCATATTAAGCCCTTGGGAAGTAAGGTCATCTCGAATAGGAACAGCTGATATAGCTGACCTCCCGTAAAACCGTATCCATTGTTTGTCTTGGCTGAAAGCATCTGCTGTTTGTGCCCCCCCCCCCCCCAGTTTAGACCAATCATGGGTTTTGGTGTCGCCAAAACAAACTTTGAGCTTAAGGGATACAGGCTAGATAAGGAGGAGCATCATGCCATTCCTGCTTTATTGGTTGATGGGCTTACAGCCTTTCGATACCTGGTGTCCATCTTCCTTTTCCAGCCAACAAGAAGAAAGAAAAGGAGCGGCCTGAGATCTCCCTGCCTTCCGACTTCGAGCACACGATACACGTCGGCTTCGATGCGGTGACGGGGGAATTTACCGTAAGCAGGAAAACTGCCAGCACAGCGCCGTCATCTGCAGGGTGCCCCCTGGTGGTCATGCTTCTTCCAGTACTCTTAGCATTACAAATGAATACACCCAAATAACACATTAAATGAAAACATCTTTGGCGAGTCGATAGACGGCTAATCTCATTCATGTTTCTTTATGCCTTTCTGGTGGTGTACAAATAACATGCAAAAATCCAAAGTCCCCAGTTTGAGGAATTCTAAGGCATAGAATGAAGTTCTTTGGGGAGAATGAACAAACCCCACTTGTTCCAAGCCTCTGTCTCGTTCCGTAATCCTGGAACTAATTTTCGAAGCGACGTGCAGCAGATTTACACAGAACGCAGCTACAATCGGCATTCTGCATCCTCTCAGCTGCCGCGATGCATTTGTCTCGGCGCCAAACCACGTCACGGTTAAGAGAGTCCATCCTGGCAACATGAAACGGCCCCCATTGCGTGCTGCTTCCCGCCGTGAGCACGTGTTCTCCTCCTTCTCCAGGGGATCCCGGAGCAGTGGGCTCGCCTCCTCCAGACCTCCAACATCACCAAGCTGGAACAGAAGAAAAACCCACAGGCCGTGCTGGACGTGCTCAAGTTCTACGACTCTAAAGAGACAGTCAGCAATCAGAAGTACATGAGCTTTACCTCCGGAGGTGAGTGAAGCAGCTTAGTCCAGATGCAGATGCGGACCAGAGCCAGATCAGTTATGATGCGTGTGTCTTAATAGCAGACGTCTTACATTCTGGCTCATGGGTAAAAACAAAACTCACAGTCAAAAACAACCATAAAGCAGTATTTCTCAACCTGGGCCTTGGGAACCCCCACAAAGTCCACATTTTTGCTCCCTCCCTGCTCCCAGCCAATGAAGAACTCCGAATACCAAATACAGGTGTGCTTGATTGGCTGGCAGGTGGGACTGTCTGGGGGGTTCCCAAGGCCCGGGCTGAGAAACACTGGCTTAAATAATAAAATAGTAACATGACCCATTTCTTAAGTAGTTTTGTGTGTCGTGCATTTTGTTTCTTGAATCTTGAATAAGATATTAGCCGCTACAATTTCTCATCACATTTTTGTATCTGTCTTTCAGACAAGTCGGCACATGGTTACATCGCACCTAGCACTCTGGTAAGTGTTAGTTTCAGAGCTTTTGGTTCCCCGTATGGTTACAAATAGATATGCCGCAGCACCACCGGGGTAATAATTAATGCGACACTGACGCGGCTGGAAAGCCACACTGACACGAAGCGAAAAGGTGCTAACAGGCTAGCTTATTTTCGCTGAGGGACAGTCGGTGTACTTTTTTGATGCTTTTAGTAAGATCAGGCTGTTGACAATGGAAGAGGCGAGACGAGGACCTTTGTAGGGGTGGGGGGTAGGAGTAAATCCTCCATTTGTCACATTGGTTGTTTCAAACCTGCTTTGTTTTTTGGATACAGTGAACCCCCCCCCAAAAAAAAATAAATAAATAAATAAAAATTCTGGGCATATTGGGCTTTACAGTACTGATTGCTTGTGAATGTGCATTCCTGAGTAATGTCTGTCTGATAGAGTAAGAGAAAACGCACATGAAAGTGTGAGATCTCTACCAGCAACAAGGTGATTCAGTGTGTTAAAGAAAAAAGAGACAAAACAATTTAAACCAGAATGTCGCCCTTGTTACACTGATGCTTTGCTTTGTAAGCTGTTTGTGTAAGTATTCGCCAGACGAAACAGAGAATACCTTTCACTAATAACGGGAGCAGATGTTTCCCGTAAGTCCTGTTTCAGAGTGAAAGGATGCATAAAATAGCAGCTGAGCGAATGTCTGTGAAAAGGCACTTGGGCCCTTTCTGGGTGTCCTAAAAAGGATCTGCTTTTGGGTTAGATGTACTTACAACCCCCAGTATTAGTGGGTGTGGCTCTGCTGTCAAACTCAACGATTAATTAAACCCCCAGAATTACAGGGCTCAGGGTGACATCCAGACCCATATCCCATAATACCTACCCTGGCAATACGGGGAACGGCTACTTTTTTTGCACAAAAGCCTATTTTCAGATTTGTGTTATTTGTTGTGCTATTGTGTGTGTGTGTGTGTGGGTGGGTGTGTGTGTGCGCGTTATGTCTGCCAGATAATTTCTTACTGCCAGAACTAAGCCCTGATAACTTACGGCCAGATTGTATTGCTGCAGTATTTTATGGTATTTTCCACTGGAGTAGCTTCTATTGTGCGTTAAATATCAGATTTTCTGGTGAAGCCAGAAACAGCCAGAGACATGTGAAATAGTGTTCTATTTACGTAAGTTTTTAAGGTGATCCATTATGGTTTTACAAAGGGGGTTTTTGCAGACCTACTGGTCATTCACATAATTATAAATTAAACAGCATTAGCTACTACAGTTTCATATAGAAGAGGGTACATTTAGTAAGGAATATCAAAAAATGCTGTGATTGATTTTTTTTGTACTGCATCGATGTGTGATTTATTTTTAAATTCTGTAGGACTGGGGCATCACTAGGGCTGTTTAAAATATACTTTAGCTCCCCATTAAATTTCCATTAAAATCAACCTGCCCCCCCCCCCCAAATATATCTAATACCCCTTTACATCTCTAGTGACGCTCCTTTTGCAGGACATAACCCTGACAGACTCGATGTATGTAGCTGGTTATGGCCCCGAAGCCAGAAGAAAGAACTGGTTATGTCCCCCTTCCGAGAGTCGAAATGACCCTGAAAATTGAGCAGAAGGGTGTCTAAGGAGAGGCATGTTCGTGCTGAGGGTGTCCTTGTGTGGCTGCATGCTGAGTAAATCCTACCCATTCTTAACCTTATTCAGAAACGTCTCCTGTCTGCGCCAGCTCTCAGCGTTAGAGCCTACGGCGCGGTGCCCGACAAGGTAATCTCTCACACGGTTCACGGACGCTCCATCGCCGGCGAGATGTCTCTGGTTCCGACGCGGCGCGCAGAGATTCTTGAAGGCCGACGTATCGCCACGGCGCTTCTTTGTAGCTCGTGCTCCCCGCTGAAGTGTCGCGCGGAGCTAGCCAGTGCCTTCCAAATGATGTGCTGAGGACAAGAGAATGAAGGCGGACATCGTGCTTATGTGTAGAGTTAGCAAATGCCTCATGCTTTGCTGAAACCTAATATGGTGGGGAAAAAACTTGAAATGCTAACGAAAAATGTATTACGGTTTGAAAGAGGTCTCACAAAATATAACACGAATGAAAGAGGAAAAATAATGGAAAAGTACATAAATTTACACTTAGTTTTATCGTAGATGACAAGTGAGCCATTGACAGTGGACCTGCAGTGCACTGGCACATGGTTGTCCCGGAAAGAGCCTGGGAGGCAGAAGATCACTCCAGACACTTACACCGCCAGTCAAAAGTTGTTGCACAGACTGAGGTTTTCTACATTTGCATGTTACTCATTTACTCAGTTACTCATGTTACTGAAAATACACTCAATATGCTTTACTAACAAATTTACAGCATGTTCACCATTTGAGTCCCTTTATTAGAAAGAAAATGTTACATTTTTGATTTTATCAAAGTAACCTCCCCTAGAAGTTAGAACAGAAAATTTGAGGCATTTTGTTCTGCAAGGGGCATTACACACTGCTCTGTTTCATGGAATGAAATGGTTAATTTGTTCATTTAAAGTTAATTGACAGCTTAGAATGTGATTACGCCATCACCCCACAACCAGTTAATAGGATGTCAGAAATACACTGTTGTACTCTTTCCATGTTATAAAGCAAACTTGCTTTGTTTTGCTTATATTTTCATTTATAATTGTTCTTCCTCACAAGAGTAAAATCTGCAGTTTATGAAATAAATGGAAAAGTGGTAAAAACCTATGGTGTGTAAAAACTACTGACTGGTGGTGTATGAGTACACTGGTGGTGTATGAGCACACTGGTGGTGTATGAGTACGCTGCTGGTGTATGAGCCCGCTGGTGGTGTATGAGCCCGCTGGTGGTGTATGAGCCTGCTGGTGATATATGGGCACGCTGGTGGTGTATGAGCCCGCTGGTGGTGTATGAGTACGCTGGTGGTGTATAAGCACGCTGGTGGTGTATGAGCCTGCTGGTGGTGTATGAGCACGCTGGTGGTGTATGAGCACGCTGGTGGTGTATGAACCTGCTGGTGGTGTATGAGTACGCTGGTGGTGTATGAGCACGCTGGTGGTGTATGAGTATGCTGGTGGTATATGGTCACGCTGGTGGTGTATGAGTCCGCTGGTGGTGTATGAGCCTGCTGGTGGTATATGGGCACGCTGGTGGTGTATGAGCCCGCTGGTGGTGTATGAGCCTGCTGGTGGTATATGGGCACGCTGGTGGTGTATGAGCACGCTGGTGGTGTATGAGCCTGCTGGTGGTGTATGAGTACGCTGGTGGTGTATGAGCACGCTGGTGGTGTATGAGTATGCTGGTGGTATATGGGCACGCTGGTGGTGTATGAGCCCGCTGGTGGTGTATGAGTACGCTGGTGGTGTATGAGTATGCTGGTGGTGTATGAGTATGCTGGTGGTGTATGAGCACAGTGGTGGTGTATGAGTATGCTGAATGCGTTTCTTGGGAGCAAGTGAACTTCTACCTATCCGAGAGAGTCAGACTGCCCAGAACTATAGATTGTTTCTGTTGCATTAGTGTTGAGATCAGCAATTTATACAGGGGTGGGGCCACAGGGGCATTGGAATATGATTGGCCTCTGGTGTGCCTGCTGCCCTGTCACTCATCAATTTAAAACATATCATTGGCTAATGATAAAATTTGCACCTCTATATGTCAGAGGCCTTGACACCCGAAATCACTGGACCTATAAACAGGAATGGTGTGATTACGGTACCACTCTGTTAGGTTTTGGCCAGTTTTATTTGTAGAAGACGTGTGTGTGTGTGTGTGTGTGTGTGTGTGTGTGTGTGAGAGAGAGAGAGAGAGAGAGACACACACAATGTGTGCATCCTTATTGCATGCTGGCTGATGTCAGATTTGAGAATTCTGGCAGAGTCGCTGTCTGGATGTCCTGTGTCCCTGTTACATGCTGTATGGTTCTCAGTTTTGATTTTTCAGCCTTCGTCTACTATCTGTAGAGAGCAAATGTCTAGATGCTGTTTTCTTTCTAAATACCTGCTGCTGCTAGTTATGGCAAATCGAGGGCACAAAAAGCTGGCTGGTAGCGTAATTAAAAGTGCCATCTTTATAGAAAAAAATCCCTACAACTTAATTAAAATATTTGGCATCTCTTCAAGTAAGTTTGTACAACAAGGTCCGCTGTCCCTGTGTTTTTTTTTACGTACCCTGGATGTGGAGGAAATGAAGAGAGAATTCATTGGATGTACCTGATTAGAGGTTTCGGTCTCAGCCTGCATCATTTGGAGGGCCTGTCTGGCCACGGGCCTGCCGGCTCCGGGCTTTCCTCTCCACCCAGCCGGTCTTACTGGGCATGTTTCCCAGCCTGACCCTGCACGCAGCCCCTAGGAGCCCCTGCTCCAGGCCTTTCACGAACTGGGCCCTGGGTTTGTGCGCTCAGCTCCCGGCTGGTGCGCTTGGAAGGCCGTGTGTGGCTTAAGCTGCTTCAGCAGGTCTTGTGCCCCTGTGTCGCTGGCTGCTGCCCACTGCCACCCCACTACCCCCCTCCACCCCCCCCATCACCCTACCCTCCCTCTGCAGCTTTGCTTCAATAGAATGCAGCTCTTCCACCTTAAGAGTTATTCCACCTTAAATCCAAAATGTCTGAACAGTTGTACTTTGGGGGGGGGGGGTTAAAACATATAGCAAGAGGATCACCACGAGGCCTCAAATGACGCTCAATTTCCTTTCCACTCTCAAGGTAAGATGGTGGGAGAGCTTGAGAGCTTTGGGTCATCCCACTGGTGATCTTTTGTCACAGGAAAGTAGTAGCTAGGGCAGGGATCCAGTTAGTTCCCTAGGCCTCTCCAGATGTGTTCCCCATAAGATGTCTGATTTCAGTGTTTTCCTCGCCAAACACATTTATCATAACCGACATTTTCAGTTCCTTAGTGCTGGGTGCGTCTATCTGAGGCCTGTTATGTGTCTGAACGCGGAACGTTACTTTCGAGAAGGTTAGTTTCACCATCATATACACAAAGAGGACAGTAATCATTTCACAGATGGTTCTTGGGTCCAAAAATAATCTAATCGTGTTCATTCTGTAATGAAGTGAAATCCAATGGGAATAAATCATATTCATTTAACGTGAAATAAATAAATGACTCTTGAATGTGATTTGAAGTTTGCTAGTGCTGGTTCTGTGATACATTTTTATTCCGATTCTAAGGCTCATGTATCTCCCATGAATAACAGCAAGATTACAAGATAACATTAATAAACATTAGTTAATAAAATATAACAAAATACATTAACATTAATAATTTTGTATTTTGATTTGGCCTTACGATTCCAGAACTTACTTCCTGTACTGGATATACAGTAACCCCTTGATATTCATTAGGGTTCGGGGTAGAAGATCCCCTGAAATGTGAAAATTTGTGAATAATATTTGGGTTCATCTAACCCTTAACAGTCTGCTAGCTTGAACGATAACAGAAAGACTATTTCAAATTTCTGATCAAACAGTACTGTGCTGTACACTATGCATGTCTGATTACTTTGTCATTTCCTATCAAGACCTTTTAGGTTGTTTGTATATTATATAAAATTATGCCCCTGTATGTACAAAGTAACTAAACAGTGGGAATACTACTTTTTGGGCTTATTATTAAATATGCAAAATTAACGGCACTGAAAATTTAAAAAGTTACTGTGAGAAACGCAAGATTGTACAGTCACAAGGACAGCTAACATGAGTGAGGCTGAGACTTTTAATGTTAAAAGAGCACTTGTGCTAACAAATGTTATGTATTATCAGTATTTAGATATTATATGATTTTATGTGATCCAAATAATCTTCTGTGTTATGTTTGGCTTCCGCGTCATCTGCAAGTTACTGCAGTCATTCGGCGAGCTAAAAAAATTTTCTGGTTTAGCTTCGTCACAGCTAACTCATGAATAACAAAAACTGTGAATGTCAAATGTGCGAATGTGAATGGAATTCCGTATTAGGAGTTACTGTATTTTAGTTTTTAGCTCAGCGTCTCGTGGCTGTAAACAGGTGCAAAGATGAGTGTTGAAAGGAGTTCTTGGTTACCATGGAGTTCTTGGTTACCATGGACATGTGACCAGGTCAAGGTGAGTAGTATGTTTCCTAGGACTTCATTGTTGGCATTTTCCCGCGTGCCATGCTGCCAGTGCTTTTCCAGTTCCTGCTTTCTGTGCTTCGGAGTCGCCGTAGCAACCAGGGCATGCTCTTACAACAGGGCACAGCCCCGCGGGCGGCAGAGCCACCTGACCACTCAGGAGGCGGGGCCGAGCGAGTGTGATCACCGCCCCTCTCCTCGCGCAGGGAACAAAGCCGGTGTCTGAGCCTCCGCTAGCTCCCCCGGTGTCTGAAGAGGAGGAGGAAGAGGAGGAGGAAGAGGAGGAGGATGAGGAAGATGACGACGATGACGAGCCGCCCCCAGCCATCGCGCCCCGACCGGAGCACACCAAGTCGGTAAGGATAACTCCCACCATTTCCCACCTCGCAGACGCATCGCGTGTTCGTCAGTTTCTGAAAGGATGTGAGAGGGAGTGTTAAAAATAAATAAAAAGCTAACAGACCGCTAATAACCTGTGCAGTCTGTAAAAATGCTAGTAATCTGCCAGCTAATGCTTGTTCTCAGGCACAGCTAATGAGCCACTCAGGAATATTTACTGTGATTGGCAGAGATTCCTGTCACAGCAGAATAGGCCGAAAACTCCAAATGGGACCAGCTACAGGAAAAACAACTTCTGTGAAGCTTGAGAAATAACTCACCATCCCAGTACCGCTTATATGTGAACTGCGGCCATTACAGGACAGCGGGAGTAGCACATACTGTGTATGAGGATTTACGCGATAAACATAACGTGAGCCAATTTCCCGCGCTTAAAGTTCGTTCTCGATTATGCTGATATGGGGACAGGGCTGCAGGCCGGAAAATTGGCTTATTGCTGCTGATATTTTAACGGACGGCTTTTTTTTTTTGTTACCTCCCTTTTATGATGCAGCGCAACAAAATTTTGCATGTTTTTGAACTATAAAACTAAAAGCAGCTGTCATTTCTGTAATCAGGGAGTTACGGCGAATCAGCAGGTACAGCGAGGGTTAGCACTGCGGTCAGTAATGAAATGTTGGGAGAGGGCGTGACCTCATCCTGTTTGTCTCTTCAATGCCTTTTGGTAACATGCCTTCATCCATCTTGCTACTGTGCAGCCATTACAGATTTTCCAGGGTGGGAGACTGTCTTAGGCTGTACAGGGGAGGGGAAAACCCTGGATGGGATGCTAGTTTCTCACAAAGCCCACATATGCTATGGTCAGGTTTTCAGATGCCAACTCACTGCGAGCAAACAACAAAATCAACGGAGACATTACAAATTCCACACACAGAGCAGAGGTTCGAACCCCAAACCATAGAGGTCTGAGGCAACAGTGCTGCCTACTGAGCCACTGTCATACCTTCCAATGATGCTACCTGCTTTTGGGAATTCGAGCTAAAAAGCTTGTTCCTGGGAGTTTTACTTGCGCAACAACGTTCTGAGGGCAGAATGAAAAATGACTGATTCAGAGAAATGACCAATGAGATTATAGAGGAGGTAGATCAAAGTAACTAGAAGAGGTGGGACCAACCAATCAGATGTCTTCATCCAGCCTTCTCTAGTTGTTTTGACCCACCTCCTCTACCGTCTGATTGGTTATCTCACTGAACGAGCTATTTTTCATTCTGCCCTCAGAACATTTTCATGTAAGCAAAACTGCCATGAGTTGAGAGCTATCTCATAGAAATAGCAAACGGGCATTTTCCAGAGTGATCGTGTTTTGTGTTTGGGTAACGTATTACCAGCCTCCCTCATTAGTGCACTTACTGATCCTTCTCACGCTACGTCTATAGATCAGGGATGACAAATCCAGTCAGCATGTAATGGCCAGGCTAACCAACAGTGACCTGCCTTGCTTTCCCCACAGATCTACACGCGCTCTGTCATGGAGCCACCAGCCCCCCCGGCACCCGTGAAAGAGGTAGTCATCTCACCGGAGTCCACACCCCCCAAGACGACTGCCAGCAGCCTATACCGCCAGACGGATCGGCAGAAGAAGAAATCCAAGATGACAGACGAGGAGATCCTGGAGCGACTGAGTGAGCCCCGTGCTTCTCTCCCCTCTATATGTTCCTGTCCGTTCACCCCCCTGCGTGAAGCTGGCTGTGGAAAATCAGCAATGCATACAAATAATAAACGCTAAACTGAAATAATTTTGTATTTTTGCACTTTTAAAGTCTCATGCATTCAGGGTCGTTATATAGGGGCGGAGCCATAGGGGCATTGGCTGCAGATGAAAGCTGATTGGCCCCTAGAGTGCCGTCTCCCCTGTCACTCACTGATTCAAAACATATCATTGGCTAACGATAAGCTTGGCCCCTTTTTAGACAAGAATTGCCACTGCGTGCATGAACTATCCAAGTACTAATCATGCCGAGTTTTATTTTTGTTTTTTTTCCTTTTTGCTAGTAAGCAAACAGCTTTAGAGTCCAAATGATGTAATTTGTGGCATTCTCCAGGCCTAGAATGTAACCTGCCCAGCCAGGTTTGGGTTGATGCCAGTAACTGGCGCACAGGGTCTCTGCTCCCATTCCGCAGGGCTGTCCCAGGTAACTACTGCCGTCTCTTGTTCCGCTTTCAGGGACCATCGTGAGTGTGGGGGATCCGAAGAAGAAATACACACGCTTCGAGAAAATAGGACAAGGGTACGTCAGTGTCCGCCGACACGCAACAAAATGCAAGCGTTAAGCTACCGCCATGGTTAGTGAGGTGACGGAGGGAGCCGACTGAACTGAGGCCTTCGTTCGAGCGTGAAGCGATAAATCCGGCCGCCGTGAGACTCCACTTTACATGCAGTTTTCCCAGTTCCGCCTCACAAGTTCGACATCAATCGCGCGGAAATCATTGGATCTGCAGCCGTCTCACATGTAGCGTGCGACTTGTCTCCTTTGCGAGACTGAGGGAGAAGCACCATCGATCGTTCTTTAAATCAGAGCCTTGTGCCTGCTTTCCCCAACGAGGCATCTGCCTGAGATGACAAGTAATCGCAATAAAATGAAAGCAGATGGCCGCGTGCCATTTGATGTATGTTACGTGCCGCTTTATATACGATGTGGTTGAGTGGGTTAGGATGCAGTGCCTGCGATTGGAAAGTCACTGTTTCAATTTCGGGGGTCAGCAGTCATTTCACCAGTGAGTCCTTGAGTAAGACCTTTAACCTTCAGGCACCCTTAGCCGCTCATGGAATTGTTTGACTGCAGTGGGGACTGAAATCTCTTAATAAAGTACATGAACAAATCAGGATCTCTCAGATAGTGGCAGTAATTGTTAATTCAGGACAGCATTACCGTTTCATTGCTTTCTTTATTTGGTGCCTTCAGAGTAACCTGGATACAGTCGGCTAGTTTAAGTCTGTTAGCAAAAACAATGCTGAAAGGAAAGGAGGCTGTATAATTACAGGATGTAGAATTTTGATATGGATGTAGAATATGGATGTTGGATTAGAAGTGTGTACCAGCTTAAATAGAGCAGTGAAAAACCACAATAAGCCTGAATCATGATGAGCAGGTATTACAGAGTTTATATTAGTAATGCAATTGGATATAGACAGCAAACAGCGTGTAATTTTTGGCTGTGTGGGAGAATAAAGGTTCCTCATTCAAGGGTGAGGAACCGCTTTTGTTTGGAGTGTTCTGCTGGACATAGGTAAGAGATGGAGAAGTTGCTGCTGGTGAACGCAGCTGACCTAGCAGATGTAAATGAGATCTTCCCTCGGTGTGGCGTGATGCTGAGCTGTTCGGCAGAGTGGGGGTTGTGTGTGGGGGGGGGGGGTTAGCCAGGATGGATTTGTAGGTCAGCTTGCAGCTGTAAGGAATGTTGGCAGAGGGGCTTTCGAATGCCACACCTGATCTGTGTGTGTAGTTTGTATCTCCTTCCCACATCCTGGAGGTCTGCCCCATATAATTGGTCTTTGTGTGTGTACGTGCATGAAATGGACCGGCGTCCCGTTCTGGGTGTACCCCGGCCTTCTGCCCTGAGAGACCCCAACAACCCCCATACATAATATACATACATAATTTACCTGCCAAAAACATAATATGCACCTGGAAGGTCGACGTATCTCTCCTGGCAGGATGCCAGATGACAGCAGTTACGGAGGATGAGCTGGGATTTCAGTTAACGGTGGATTGAGAAATCTGTGTTGCAGGTGATGAGGCGGCTCGTTGTGGAAATGGCGCAGTCTGATATGCTGGCATCCTGAGCCTAGTGTAACAGACTACTGGGCTGTGTAGAGGCACCGCGTGGGCTGGGCACCGGTGGTTTACGGCCACCAGTGGCACGCTGGAGCAAAACTCAATCCCAACAAGTGCTTTGATCATTGATTTACTGGAAAATGCAGCCACACACAGTCACAGACTGGGCGTGATGATGGAAGACAGTACAAAAAAAAAAAATCAGATACTGGGTATTTATTGTATAAATAGGAAAAAGATTCCTTTGATCAAGGCTGTCTGATGTAGTGAACAACACTGCCATCTAGTGACCTTAGGGTCTTATTCCATTCCCCCCAGTCACGGTCATCAGGTGATCAGATGACAGAAGTTTGGCATACAGCACCAGCCAAAAGTTTGGGTACACCTACTGATAGAAACGTTTATTTGCGGTATTCTCTACATTTTAGGATAATTATAAAGACTATATAAAATTCAATACATAGAATTATCATTTGTAGGCAGCTTGGTGGGTCCAAACTTTGAACTGGTACCGTATTTCTTTTGGGGAATGCATCCTTATGCCTTTAAGCCAACCCAGACTGTTTTCGAGGCTGTCATTAAAAGAATTTTGTTGGACGTTTTCAGTTGAAATGACATGTCTGTTGAATAACAACATAAAATTTAGTACTTAAATTCCTAACATGTTTTCTGTGGTCTTTCTTGATGTATATATTTTTCTTGTCATTGAAAGAATTAAGCTTAAATGAAGTGGAGTAACTCGCGTTATTTTCTCACAGAGCGTCTGGGGTCGTGTACACAGCCATCGATGTCGCCACTGGACAGGAGGTAACTCCATCCATCAATCCATCCATCAATCCATCCATCGATTTTCTGTAACCACTTGTCCTATTCAGGGGCGCCTATTCTTGGGGGAGGTCATTGCATACGCAAAAAGCATCTAACGGAACAAGCATCAGTGAGGACATATTGGCATCCTTGGTTATGATGTCGTTAGCGTTTATGTACTAAGCAGATATGCAGTATATTATCACTTACGTTTGACATTTGCTTGGCAGACACACTTGCTCAAAGTGAGGTATGAGTGAGGTAGATAATACATAAGCAGCACACAGCTGTCAAGTAGCCAGAGCTGTTAACGGTCTCAGTGCTTCTATATATTATGCAAGATGGTATTTAACTGCAGCCACGGATCCTGAAGCAGACATTAGCACTGAAATGTAGAAAAGCACGAACCGGCAAAATTGTGATTTTTGCGTTTGCTCGCTTGAGATTTTACCTTGAATGTGTTCCGATTGCCTTGTGGGGAATAGATTATTAAATTCCAATTCAGTTTCAGCAGGCTCTATAAATAAAACAAAAAGTAAATTGAAAGGTGAAGCGTTGCGATCTCCGGCGTGTGGTTGGGGTGCTCAGGAGCTTGTGAGGGGTGAAGGCTTTAAAGCTGCCGATCTCGGACAGGTTACTGCAGATCAGTGCTGTCAGCGTAAGAGCTTTGCTATAGATGTCGATAAACTGTCACTTTATTTAAGTAAAACTGATTCACTAATGCACTGGCGTCCCGAATGATTATTTTTCGTAACATAATTGCAAAACAGTAACTTATTTTTTAGCAAAGATTTTTTTTTAACTGTATTTACTGTTTAGAGGGACGTTTTCCAGCAGATTATCTAAGTAAAAAAAAAATTATATGTGATAAGATTTATTTATCTTGGGAGCAAATTCTTTTGTGTACGGCAGCGAGGTACATAGTGCACAGGTGCACACGCTTAATGCAGAAACAAAGTGCAGAAAGAAACAAACCAGATTTGAACTAAGTGAAAACAGCATTCTTATTAGTGCACAGTGCAAACACAATACATAGTGCAAAAACCAAGTGCAAACCATACTGTGCCTATTACTGAACAGTAAAGGGATTTTTTTTTTAATCACAGCCTGCAAAAGCCCCTCTCTTTTTAGAACCACTATCACCACCTTAAGTTTAAAACAAAACCTGGAAAACATTAAAGTCTAAATGTGTGAATGTAGAATGTGGGAAGCTTGAAGTGGCGGGGTGAAGTATTCCCAGGAGTGGGCGGCGATCCTCCCGTGTGCGTCTGCCACTTCCTGTTTTAGCATGCGCACGAATTTAGCACACTTAGCATGCACAAAAACAATTCCCAGCTCCCACTAGAACAAGGATATGACTGTGTTCCTCTCTCTCTCTCTCTCTCTCGCTCTCTCTCTCTCTCTCTCCCTCTCTCTCTCAGGTGGCCGTCAAGCAGATGAACCTACAGCAGCAGCCCAAGAAGGAGCTGATCATCAACGAGATCCTGGTGATGAGGGAAAATAAGAACTCCAACATCGTCAACTACCTGGACAGGTTCGGCTCCTCCATCCCAACTCAAGCATGGGCAGAAATGCCTATTTTCTGGGACATTAGCATCAGTAATTATGGTAACAAAAACATTCGGATACACCAGGCAAGGTATCCTTTGAAAAGCAGCAGGTGTTGCCTTCCGGGTTTGCGTGCGTGCGTGCCGGGCGGACAAATGGAAGTCCAGGCAGGACGCACAGGAATACAGGGTTTAATTACGCGAGACACGACATACACCAACGTCAACAACTTCAATGCCGCGTCTGCCGGGGAGACGCAGACGCAGACCTAAATACAGACAGGACAAATCACGGGACCGGCGTGCGGCGGCGCCACACGGGTGGAAACACTAGGTAATCACAGGAGGTAACGAGGGGGGCGTGGCACACATGGGGCTGGACCAGGAGTGGACGTCGCGGGGTGTAACAGCAGGCATATGTTTTCAAGGTTTTTCACAGTAATAGTTCATAATTTGGTTCACACCAGGGTCACTGGATTGGATTTCAGGTTTGGGATGTTGAATATATATTGGTTTTGTTCCAGTTTGTGTAACCTTCGTTCAGTTTATGTAGTGTAGCTGATGTGTATGAACCCCTTTTTAGGAACATGTGCTATTTTAATGCTTTCCAGCGTGTGGTATTTTTTTTATTTTTTTTTTGCTGTGATTCTTTGCGCTAATGAGAAACACATCCTTGCTACCTGCTGGAGGACAGCAGTATCCTCTCAGGAGTGTCTGCGTGAGTGACTGTCTGGATGTTTTAATCAGACCCCTGCCCCCTCTGCCGTTCTCGGTCAGCTATCTGGTGGGAGACGAGCTCTGGGTGGTGATGGAGTACCTGGCTGGGGGATCCTTGACTGACGTGGTAACCGAGACCTGTATGGATGAGGGCCAGATTGCTTCTGTTTGCCGAGAGGTGAGCGCCAATCATCTGCTTGTCATCCTGGCACAGATCAGAAGGGAATTATCCATCGCATTTGGTGTTTTTACTTCACATACCTGCCTACATCTATTTTTAAATCTGTGTTTTACTAAATAGCCTCAAATTTCCCTCTTTTTTTGCTTTCTCTGTAGTGTCTGCAGGCGCTGGACTTCCTGCATTCTAACCAGGTCATCCACAGAGATATCAAGAGTGACAACATCCTTCTGGGCATGGATGGCTCTGTCAAACTGAGTAAGTCAGCGGGCGGACTGCAGCTGTCCGTCTGTCACTTTGCTCGCATTCAGACCTCTTGTGTTTCTTCGTATTGCAAATATACATTCGCATTTATTTATTCATTTGATGCTTTCATCCAAGGCGACTTAAAGTAGAGGGTTAAAATTTGCGTATCCTGCCTGGGATTTGAACCTTTGTGTTGTTAGCACGGCGCTCTACTTGTAGATCTACATGAGATTGTGTAATTAGTTGCATGCCGCCCTTGTTAGCTTTTTGCATTGACGTCAGGCTCCTTTGTAACGCCATTTCTCGCTATATCCCGAAGTGGTGTTTGACTCAATCATTTGAGTGCGTCTCCATTCCCCCCCGGTGCAGCCGATTTCGGCTTCTGCGCCCAGATCACTCCCGAGCAGAACAAGCGCAGCACCATGGTGGGCACACCCTACTGGATGGCGCCCGAGGTCGTCACCCGCAAGGCCTACGGCCCCAAGGTCGATATCTGGTCCCTGGGCATCATGGCCATTGAGATGGTGGAAGGGGAGCCGCCGTATCTCAACGAGAACCCTCTCAGGGTAGGTGCTCCTAGGCATCTGGAACGCTCCACTGAGCATGCTCACAAAAGTACGACTCACACTTGAATCGGCAGGTGGTGTTTAACAGTTTGTCATCATTTTAATTGTGTACAACGAGATACTTACTGGGCGGCACGGTGGCGCAGTGGTTAGTGCTGCTGCCTCACAGCAAGAAGTTCCTGGGTTCTGTTCCCAGGTCGGGCGTAGGACCTTCCTGTGTGGAGTTCGCTTGCTCTCCAAGATGGTTTCCGTCGGAGGGCTCCGGTTTCCACCCTCAGTCCAAAAGTGTGCAGGATATGTTGATTGGCGGTTCTAAGTTGGCCCCGTGAGTGTGTGCGTCCCCTTATGAAAATTCACTATGGTTTTTATACAGTGACCATAGTTTTACTATGGTACCTCATGGTATTTTGGTACTACTCATAGTACTACCATGGTTTGAAAAGACCACGGTAAAACAAAAGCCATCGTAAAGACAATGGTAGAACAAAAACTATGGTTTATGACCAAGATTATACTAGAGTTTAACTGTAGCAAAACCATGATAAAACCATAGTCATGGTTTCCATAGTTACCCAAAAAACAAACCATTGTAAACCATGGTTATTTAATCATAGTAAAACCATGGTTAATTTTCGTAAGGGGCGCCATGTGCTGTGTTGGCGGCTGCCCAGGGTTGGTTTCCGCCTGCGCCCATTGTTCCCGGGATAGGCTCTGGTCCCCCCCTCTGTCACCCCAGTTAGGATTAGGCAGTTATCTGATGGGCGGATGGAGATACTTACTCACAGGCGTCCAACAGACTGCCAGTTAGTAGTACATTAAAGAATAACAATAGCAGCATTAGACAATAAACAATGCAGACAAATGTGCAGAAAAGTAAATCACACTGAACAATAACTATCATGGAACTTTGTATCACAAAACAAATAGCGAATTTGTGGTGGTAATAAAGGGTTGAAATGCCGAGTCCTCTGATCTGCAATGCACTTTATTTGATGTATTTATACCAAGCAGTTGCTTTTTATGCCATGTTGTGCTGTATTTTATTTAGCTGATGGCAAAGTATTTCTGAATAGAAAACCCATTTTCACATCACAGAATCTGCTAACGTATTCCTGACCATGGTACTGGTCGGGAGTGAATTCATTTCCAGAGTTACTTGTGTCAAGTGTGTGATTTAATGACGAGGCAGGTGTGTCATGGCGTGTCAGACGTGTCACTCCACACGGGCAGTGTAACAGACCACTCCCAATGGCCCAGAGGTGCTGGAAATCCAAAGTGTAGTTAACGCACTGAGTGGTGAATGAAAACTTCCTCTGGCACGGGTCCTGCTATTTTATGAAGATAAACACTCTGATGTTGACAGACGTGTGGTTGTTTCTGGGACAACTGATCATTGAAGAGAAGGAATACACAAACAGGAGATGTGTGGCAAGAGATGCCAATGATGTTATTACGGATAGTTCAGTGCAGAAATTGGTGCTGTCCCTTTAAATAAACAAACTATAGAAATTGCAAGTGAAGCACCTCAACCGATCAAAAAAAAAGGCCCCCTTCCTGCAGTAATTACCTGTTTTTTTACGGAGGGGGTGTCCTTCTTTTCAACTTTCAAGTGCCTTCTCTTTATGTGCCAGGTGATTACATCTGAAATGGAGACCAGCTGGGTGCCATCATTAGCAGAAATGTTGATGGGGCGGAAATTATTATTCGGATTATTAGCTTGTTCTTGTTGCTTGGGTAACGGCTTAAGTCAAGCATCTTTATTCATCTAGCTGGATATTTTACCAGAGCAGTTTGGACTCGGCGGTTCCCTCAAGGGCACGAGAGCTGAGCTTCTCTGGCAGCTAACAGACAGACCTCATAAACCACTCACACGTTTCCTCTGAATTATGTAAGCGTCTAATCTGCTTGGCATTTAAACCCTCTCTGTGGAGGTGTCTTCTCAATGCCGTACACATATCCTAGAGAGTAAGACGTGAAACAGTCTGAAGGTGCATCAGGTATGCTTGATACATGCTGTCTTGATTCTTCCTTTGGGTTCTTTTTGCACTGGTGGATGATTTTTTTCTTGTTTATCTCTCTGAATGTTAGTTATGTCTCTCTTGATGTTTGGGTAGTGTCTCTGATGCAAGATTCTAAGTCATATTCATATATCTCTTATTTCTGCAACTGTCTTGCATTTGTTATTGGTCAATTGGTCAGTCCTAATTTGGCTCGGTTGGCTGCGGTGTGCATGTCAGTTTGATGTCAGTTGGTCAGTCCTAATTTGGCTCGGTTGGCTGCGGTGTGCATGTGAGTTTGATGTCAGTTGGTCAGTCCTAATTTGGCTCGGTTGGCTGCGGTGTGCATCTGAGTTTGATGTCAATTGGTCAGTCCTAATTTGGCTCGGTTGGCTGCGGTGTGCATGTGAGTTTGATGTCAATTGGTCAGTCCTAATTTGGCTCGGTTTGAGCTTCCCCACGTCGTGTGAGTTTGAGCTTCCCCGTGTCTCCGCACAGGCCCTGTACTTGATTGCTACAAACGGGACGCCCGAGCTCCAGAACCCGGAGCGACTCTCTACCGTCTTCAGGGAGTTCCTCAGTGAATGCCTGGAGATGGACGTAGACAGGAGAGGCTCTGCTAAGGAGCTTCTGCAGGTATCTCCGGTGTAGTGTATCGTCTGTATAATCAGCTAGCAGTCCTTCTGCAAAAGGTTCATCTGATTCAATGTTGGGTAAGTTATTCACAAAAGGTTTGGAAAGTACAAATCCAGACCAAGGTTTTGTTTCAACCAACCAGTGTAAAGAGTCACAGTCACAGAATACTCAGCTGGTTGAAAAAAACCTTGGCCTCGATTCCTACTTTCTGGACCTGAACTTTCCACCTCTGTAATGAATTACCTTTGTGAGTAACTTCCCCAACACCGTTGATATTGGTGTTGAAGTTGAAGGCATCATTTCCCCATTCAGAAATAATGTAAACAAGTGGTGACAGTCTAGCAGTATTCAGCTCTCAGGATGACCATAGTGATAACAGAGCCCTGAAATTTCCTTTAAACCACGGCTACTTCCATGCTGTAGAAATTTTACATTACTTGTTCAAAGAACTGAGTGTTCTATTGATAGCAAAGCCAATCTGGTATTTCATGTGAAGTACAGCAGCTGAACTCAACTGGAAATATCTTTGGTTGGTCTTTCCACAGCTTGACCTGTCCTGACTAAGTCACCTGTAGCTGCATTTCTACATGTAGATCTAGAACAGAGTTGGGGAACCCAATCCATGGCGGACCGGCTAGGGTGCAGGTTTTTGGGATGGTTTCTCAATCAGCCAATCACGGTGGGTCGCCAGGACTGGTGTTGAGAACAACCGTTTTATTATTGGCTGATCGAGAGGCCGTCCCGAAAACCTGCACCCTCACCGGTCCACCATGGATCAGGTTCCCCACTCCTGATCCTAGAACAAAACCTGAGCACCAAGTAGCTTCAAACCAAAGAAAAACACCAGCTGCAGCTTTTGAGCTCAGAGCTCAGGCGGGGCGTAGCTGACACGACGCTGCGAAAGCTTTGTCACCTTGTCACCGGTTTAATCCAAACTGCGGGCATCACTTTTTGTACATTCTGCAGTCATATCAGTCAGGAGCAGTGAAGGCTTGTCTTCTGAGTCTGCTCCTCCATGCTGGATATATATGCATAATTACATGATTCTTTGAATATTATAAAATAGTTTAAAAGAGTTCATTTATTTTTGAAAAGCTGATCATTTCATGTTCTTGTCCCCGACTGGTTTGGCAGTGAATTTTTCCGTAATACTCTTGAATAGCATGTTCTCCAGTTATCTGCTTAAATCGGTGGATTATTTTGGAAAACCGTGGGATGACGTGATGCTCCTAATTGCTCTTCCCCCAGCATCCATTCCTGAAG
Organism: Cyphomyrus plagiostoma; assembly: GCA_019775915.2. Lineage (NCBI taxonomy): Eukaryota > Metazoa > Chordata > Actinopteri > Osteoglossiformes > Mormyridae > Cyphomyrus > Cyphomyrus plagiostoma. The sequence continues at coordinate 2,447,594 of JABFEA020000002.1, read as the reverse complement.
TTAGCCAAACCTCTCTCTAGCTTGACGCCGCTGATCATAGCTGCGAAGGAGGCCATAAAGAATAGTGCCCGCTAAGGCTTGCCCGTGGAGGCGGGCCGAACGTGGGCAGCTCGCCTGAACACGCACCGCACTTCTTCATATCCCCTGACCAAGATTTGCCCGGTGTTGGCGCGGTGCCCCGGCAGGACACCGGCTCTCAGAGTCAGACGGTAGGTCGTGGGCGAACTCACGAAAAGGGAGGCTACCGTTTTGTGGCACTCCTGCATCTGCCCGGAGACTGGAAGGCCTGGCTGGCAAAGCTGTTTGGACTTGCTCCTCTTCTGGGTTCAGAAAGAAAAGAGGCAGGGATGTGTCTGCCCATATAAACTGTGACTCTCATTCTCTAGCCCATTCAGCCCTGGTTTTGGTTCCATTTTACCTCCTACGTCGGCCAGCTTCATTGAATCTTACTCCAGCATGATCATGTGACCATTTTCCAGTGTTAAGGGTAAGTTCGCATGGTAAAGTGGGAGGTTGCAGCTCTGTCTGTGACTTCAGGGTGTTATTCCAATAAAAGGACGGTTTCCAATTACAGCTCCAGCCATCAGTACATTGGTGATTTTATAGCATTTTGTGTCAAACTCCTAACATCTCTAAAAAAAAAAAAAATACCTTTACGCATCTAAGGGGAAGAGTTCCTGTTGATCTGTGTAAAAGACAAAGGATCTTTTTTTGTTCTGAAGAAAACATATTTAATCTACTGCAGGAATTCCAAATTATATCAAGCCATTTGTACCAACTGGGGAGAGAGACGTAAAGAAAACCCACGTTTTGTACGTACGCTAAGTGTATTCAGCTGTTGCTCTGTCAGATATTTATATACCTTATTAATTAAAGGGGTGCTATTTTTACAAATTTCTTTTCCCAACTTAGGTTATGATTTTCTGTCTGGGTAGCTTCCTGTCGCAGACTTTAAGGTGAGACAGTCAAGATGTGTGTGTTTTAAAAAAATGTGATGAATTTACGGGTCGTGCCAGTGGTCGTGTGTTCCTGTTTGTGACTGTACCTGATATTGGAAACGTGAGCCGGCCACCGGGGTCTCGTTTTAATTTTCACGTCTTCGTTTCCTTCCAGGCCTTTCCGTAGATATTTCATTGGAACTAAATTGCAGTATTAGGAAAAAGAAAAAAAAAAACACTCTCAAGAACTGTGCAATTTAATGGTGAAGTAATGCATTGGTTAGGTATGGAATGTTATCGGTCCTTATGTCAAATGATTGATTTTTTTTCATCACTTCTTGTGTGAACTGGCTATAAATTTCAAGAAAAAAAATTCACCGTCCAAAATAGAGAACACATGGTGGCTGATGGTTCACGTCAGAAAAGATGGAGAACATTTTCCCGTCGATGGCCGGTGAGACGTCTGCCAGCCGCTCTTATGCACGCTGCCTGTTTTAGACCAGCAGGGGGCAGGCTTGAAGGCAGATAAATCCCTTACCAGTGGTCTGCCAGCAGGGAAGCCTCTGCTCCCACGCTCTCTCAGACACGTGCTAATGCTAGCCACTAGATGGTGTGAAAATGGTATCCCCTTATCAAAATGCCCATTAGGCTACTCTCAAAAAATAAGAGACTGTTCTGCAGTATATATTTTACAGATATACAGTATATATAAGCGAACAGGCTAACCGC
>JABFEA020000002.1:2390629-2406089 GCA_019775915.2 Cyphomyrus plagiostoma | reverse complement strand
CGTGTCGTTAGAGTATGGAATAGTCTTCCGGCTAGTGTAGTGGAAGCTAAAACCCTGGGTTCCTTTAAATCAGAGCTCGATAAGATTTTAACAACTCTGAGCTATTAGTTAAGTTCTCCCCAAACGAGCTTGATGGCCTCCTCTCATTTGTAAATTTCTTGTGTTCTTATGAGTCCTGCCATCCGGAACAGACACTGTTACTGAAGGCATTTGGAGCATGAGCAGGTCAGAAGGAGCAGCAGTTAGGGAAAGAAAGTAAGACCCTTAACCATTGATTTTCATATAAGTGAAACCACATATATTCCTCAAAACCAAAATGGCAATTCTGATACAAGCTGAGAGATGCAAGAGTCCTTTTCCATCTGAATTTTTTATCATTCATGTTTGAAAACATTTTACTCATGAAAACCGGCATTCGATACAACGGACGTTAAACTCAAGTAAATAAGAAAATTTGCCTTTGGGATACATGTAAAGAGATACATATATAATTTCTGCTTCTGTGACTCTGTTTTTTTCTTTTTATTTGCTGTGATAATCCTGTTTTACTCTGTAAATATGAAGTACATTGATTAATCGGCAGGATTAAATGTATGAACGCCAGCTATGATGACATATAACTACCATATTCTATACTATTAGTCGGTGCAGGTCCGCTGATTCAGTCTCTTAGCTTTCACTGCGCCTGTCAGATAAAAACAAATGGAAAAAAACATCTGTCAACCTAAAAATGAAGGGAGCATCTCACCGCTATCACCAGCCTTGGTAATCCGAGCAGACTTCAGCACTCTGGAAAAACTGAAGGCGATTAGTCTTGCTTTCATTAGCAGACAGGGAATCGCAGGTGTGGGGGATTAGCATGCGGAAGGGGCCTCATAGCGTGGACGCAAACACACACTCATGCTCACTCTTTTTCTCCTTAGGGTCCTCATTGCAGGCAGAGATTTCATTCCAGGCATCAGATATTCCCGTACCGTCAGGATGAGGACGGGAGCTCTGTCCTCCTGGCTTTTACAGGCAGTAATTAGAGCATTAAAAATGGCCGCCAGCCTGCAACTGCACGTCACCATCTGCGAGGGGCGGCCCAGGCGGCGACGGTGTTGCAACGCAAACCGGCAGCACGTAGAGAGCCTGACGCATAGACGTGCGTCCGTGAGGAATGTGAGTACAAACTCCTGGCCATAGGGACCGGACCGAGAGCACCGCACCTAAAATGTGGAAAGAACTCAGTCATTTTAAAGAGGAAGGAGAAAGCCCTACTGACCCAGCTCTGAGCCAGTGTCACTCAGAAGTTAAGATACTGGGAAGAACGCGGGGTGAGGGGGGAGCGAGGGGGAGATGCTGGAATGAGTACTATCCTGTAAAGAGACTGCGTATATCATACAGAATAATCTTAGTCATATTTTATCTGGATTTGGCAGCACACTGGACATGCAGCTAGACTGCAAATGAAATCATCGTCTCTGTCCCCGTATTCCTGTGCTGTTTCCACCCACAATCCCTAGACGTGCTATTTAGATGCACAGGTGCCTCTCATCAAATGAATATGTATTTATTTTTTGTGTCACGTTCAAGGGTGCATTCCACCTCATACACCATTATTCACCATGACCCCTGGAAAAACTACTTGTGGAGTGGAAATATACAAATGAATATTCCATAGAAAAACTATTAAACAGGCTGCATAAAACATCCTGTCGACGCCAGAGCTGAACTCTAGACACAAAGACTACTGGGCTACCAAAATCCTGGCTGGCACAACTTTTGAGAAACCACGTACCTTTCAGGCGTCAAACTGGGGCAAACTACTGGCCGAGGCATGGGAGAATACAATGGACGAATACAAAGAGTTCTGGAAAAAGCAAGGGAAGCACGCCATTTGGAAGGACTACAAATGCTAAATTTGGCTATGCAATCACAGGTTTCAAGTAATTTAAGGAAGCTTTGAGTAGTTTACTGTTGTCTTCCACACACTTCACAGTTAACGCCAGCAGGGGGTGTCAGCGATGCTAAGTACAGCTGGATCCGTGTGCTGCAGAGGATATTCTGTAGCCTCGGAGGAACATGCAGCCACGGCTGTCCTGCATGTGTGGATGCCAGCCGTCAGCTCCCTGGTGTCCTTTCTCCCACGCCCCCACTGCCATATTGGCCCCCCCCCCCCCCCCCCCCCCCCCCTCCGCCCCACCCCCACCAACCCCGGCCACAGAACCAAAACCCGAACCCAGCCGTGCCAGCTGTCCGGCCCACCAGCCCCCAGGCCCGTGACAGATACTGCATTACTGCTAAGCGATTCAAGGCCTCCTCACAAGTTTCGGCGCCGGACCGATCCCACGGCCCAAAAGCAGTGTCTCTGCATTTAATACAGCCATATAGATTCTTCCAGAAACACTAGTACACATGCATAGCAAATGATGCTTTTGTTTTAGCAGTGAATATGGCATCCATTGGCCTACAGCTTCCTTTGTACCAAAATGAATGGCTGGGTAGCTAATGCAGCAGAAAAGCTGTGCTGGTATTACTGAGGGCCTGCTGGCTACTTTGTAACACGGGGAGCTGTACCTCAAGCTGAAGAGCAGAATAGCATCAATAGGAATCCAACTAAAGAAGAAACACAAAAGGACAAGCAGAAAAAGAAACATTTTTCTCTTTGAATATAATTAATCTGATTCTGATTCTCTGATTAATATACATATTAACCATTAATTATATGGACGATTGTAATCTAACCCAAAATTAACTAGGATACTTTAACACCGAATGGTACATCAAGAGGGAATACGTAAACGGTAGAGAGTGCATGAAAGAGATATTCCTGAAATGGATAATAATCCCTTTCAAAGAGAATTTGCAAGACTCTTACCAGAAGTGTGCAATAATCACCTTTGTTTTCCCAAATAACCAGTAAGCGGCATTTAGACAGGTCAAAACTGAAAGTACGCCACTGCAGACTGAAACATACAGTATAAAGCAGTAGAGGGCCTGTGACAAACCTCTTTGATGTAAATCAGGGGTGCCCAGCTCCAGTCCTGGGGGGCCAGAACCCTGCACATTTTTGGGTTTCCCCTCATTTAACACACCTGATTCAACCCCTTGTGCTAATTACCACACAGCTCTTCAGCTGAATCATTTATGGTGGAACAGGGAAAGAACTAAGCTACACAGGGCTCCAGCCCCCCAGGACTACAGTTGGGCCCCCCTGGTGTAAATCATGTCTGTCTAAATGTGTAACTTCATAAAAAAACTATGAGGTGCAAAGAAAGCGAAGGTGAAGGCTTTATAAATGCTGAACATTACAAAAAAGAATTCTACAAAGTAATATTAAAAGCTTCTTCCATTTCTGCAATATCATGAAGTCACTGAAAGATGCTTAGTTATACAAGTAGGTAGAATACAGAAAGATGGCGAATAAAAAAAAAAATACCCTACAGAATTGAAATTGCTTAATTCTTATTTAGTAGACACAAGATATCACATAACGAACAAAAACATGATGTCATAGATGTTCTGATCTGATGTAATTCTTTTCGCTATTTCAAAGCTGAAGACAGTCACTGTTCCTGGGTCTTTAGGCATTTATTTTGGTAGTGATGATTCTGCATCCCGCTTACCTTATGTGTTAACACACATATATGATGCACATATAACCTACTATTTAGTCTCCCTATAGGGTGCCTTTTGCCTATATTGTATATTTTGCATATAAAGGTATGGAAAGGCGGCACTTGGAGAATCATCTAAATACTAAAGCAGTAAGTAAGTACTTCAGAGATTCAGCAAAGTAATTAATTTGGGAAAGAATGGATGCAGCGTGCTCAGCCATCCATCTCTCTCCTAGCCATTTATCCAGTACGGGGTCAGCCTGGGGGGGGGGGGGGTCAAGTTGGAACCTCTCCCAGGCGGCATAGGGCTTGCTAAAGCCTGGACAGGTCACAGTCCAGCGCACGTGCACACACAAACACACACACACACACACACACACACAGACCTGTACTCATATCATTGTGGGGACTCTCCGTTCATTTCTACGGGCAAAAACCCTAATCCCAACATGACGACATTAACCCCTTCCCAGCCCTAACCTTAACCAGAAGTAACTAAACAAAATACAAGAAATTTGGCATTTTTAGTTTTTTGATCGCAGAGTCACAGATTTTTTCTAAAATTGAATTTCCCCTTGCGGGGACTAAAAAAAATGGTCCCCACAATGTCAAAATAACTGTTTTTATAACATTATGGGGACATTTGGATATCTGGACCACACACATCCACACACACAGCACAGACAATGTAGTGACACCAGTTAGCCTGGCTGCTTGTTGATGGTATGTGGGAGGAAGCCAGAGTACTCAGAGAAGGCCTGTGCAACACGGAGAAAACGTCCACTCCACACGCATACACACACACACACACACACACACAGACACCTAGACACACAGATACACACACAGACACCTACACACACACACAGATACACACACAGACACCTACACACAGAGACACCTACACACACACACAGATACACACACAGACACCTACACACACAGACAGCTACACACACACTCACAGACACCTAGACACTCAGAGATACACACACACACTCACAGACACCTACACACACAGATACACACACAGACACCTACACACACAGAGATACACACACACACAGACACGCGCACACACTCATAGTCACCTACACACACAGACACACACACACAGACACACACACACACTCACAGACACCTAGACACACAGAGATACACACACACAGATACACTCACACAGACACCTACACACACACACAGATACACTCACACAGACACCTACACACACACACAGATACACATACAGACACCTACACACACACACAGATACACACACAGACAGCTACACACACAAACCACAACCCACTGAGTCGCTGATATGTGTGTATATGCCAGTATGCCCATGTCCACATTGTGATGAAGGGCTCAAAAACAACACACATAGTCAAGCAATTTTTAATAGTGCAGTACAAGGTGCTAATATTATTATAAGGTGTTTACTGCTTCGTACAAAGACTATCAGCTGGCACTCTCTTGGCTTGAAGTGAAAAGGCAGACCCGTCCCTGTCATCTGTAAAAGAGGCTAAACTCTCATTCCATTCCTATGACACGTCTTTCCAAGCTGCCCTGTCCTCTATCTCAGCATATAGCAATAATTTCCTAAATTCCTTTGCTACCTTAGAAACCTTAGAAACGAAGCTCTAAGCAAATGGGTGAAGCTCTGTGATAATTTTCTTCGCTCCCATTGCGAGCTCTGCATGCGAACGGTCTGACGGGCATTAAAACAATGTCAGCCTCATTTCATGGGCATCTGAGTCACCGGATCTCACCCCAACCGGGAGGCTCTGGAGCGCTGCCTGAGACAGCGATTTCCACCACCGTCGACGAAATACCAAATGATGGAATTTCTAGTGGAAGGAGAATGCTGGCACACCCCTTCACTGCCGGTCCAGACACGAGTAAAATACATGCCAAGGCACTTTGAACTAGAAGACGGTGTTCATCAATGTTTCATTCATCTGGGCAGTTAGCTATACAATTAGCTAATGAACAGGCGCAGTATCTCACTGTTCAGAAGTCGTATTCTTTAGTGCTAATGTTGAATATGAATTAATTATATTTTTATATAAATTAATACATATATAGATGTGTTTACGTGTGTGGTCATGTATATATTGCATTGTGGTAATATATGGTCCCCACAATGTGAAAAAAACGTCTTAAAAACTATTTTATAAAAATCTTTGAACGCAAATACAAATACAGTGAAGAATAAAACAATAATCCATACAGCCAAAGTTTCTTAGGGAATGAAGTCCAGATGATTTTTTGGCACTCAAAATGGCAAAAGAAATATAAGGAAAAGCTACGTTTTGGGTTGTGGCTCACAGAACCTGTGTGTGTGATTATTGTAACTTGTCAGTCATTGTGAGTCATTAGCCTCTGCTGTTGTGCAGCCAAATATGACCATTCGGTTATTTTTTGGATAACTAGTCAAATTCTAAGGTAATGAGCCCAAAGAAAACACTTTACAGATGTATATCAACGAGTTATTGATTGACTTAAGCTGAAAGGTAATAAATAAACGGAGGTAAATGCTGCATATAAGGCTAAATCGGACTCGCAAGTTCCACATAATTCTGTTCTGGCCATTTCCTAAAAACAGTCAGGTCTACAACCTTCCAAATCATCAACGGCCACTTATAGTGAAGTCTACAGCCTAAAACGTTCATTCCCATGGCAAAAGAAACGTTTCCATGTGCCCATTGCTGGAAAAGCGACATCCATGTACATGACGTTCAGCTGTGGTACAGATCAGTAGGACCATTAATCTCAACCCCAGACACATTAAAGATCTAGCAGAAAATGCTAAATGCATTGATGCACTGACTGTATTAAGAAGTCTGCATGGAAAAAACAAACCTATTAATTCTAAATATAACTCTGCTTAGTAGCTAACACGCAAAGTCCCAGGATGTTCCTTGATTTAATAAAGACAATTGTAGATGTTGTAATCCAATGAAACGTTATTTCTTTGCATGTGGGTTTTTACATTTCAGAGTGCAGTCTTGAAATGCGTCATAACCATCATCCCAAATCGAAACACAAAGTGTTAACACCCCTGAGATTTCAAGACATTCCACATAGCGACGACAAATATAAAATTATAAGAAATGTTTATTAGGTTTACTTAAGCTATTACAGTTACTTAAAATCCTTAACATACCACATCCATAATTAATTACTAGCAGATTATAAATACTAAATAATTACTAAACTCGATTTACATAAATTAGGACATGGAAATGCCACATTGAGCACAGGATGTACAGCAGAGCATTAGCTGCAATTTCCAGAAATAGCAGAGACTCATTTAATGATTCATATTTTCAAATGAATCTCATTCAGTGGTTAATACTGATCATTTTGATCCTTTTCACTCAATGTATAACACTGTTAGCATGTGAAAGATTATCTTAAGTTTCAACTTTCAACAACTTTCATCTCAGAATATTTCTGCATTAGCACTTCTGTATTTTTACCTCTTTGGTATCCACATGTAAAATGAATCATGGCATTTTATGAATTTGGTTATAGAATTTATTCCCCACTCCACAAGATACAGAATATTTTGGAATTGCTAAGGTTAATTTCCATTCAATTAGCCTTAGACCATGTGGACAATGTATAATATCTAATCATGGGATTAATATGGTTAATCAGAAGATTACATATGCAGTAACTTAAAAGCACAGTTCAGCAAGTCTTCCCAGCAGAGGCCAGTTGAGAGATTAGTGAATGTTCCTCGATATCTTAACATGCCAGTTTTCAAATTCCAGTCATACTTCATGTTGTGCGTAAAATTCCTGGACAACTGCAAATGTTCCCAGTTTCTACTTTCACCGGCACTCTACTAAAACAGTTGTCTCTGCATACAGAAATGTGCGACTGCCAACAATTGCTGCCGCTATTAATGGGGGCGATGTGTGGCTTCCGCTCTGTGCCCATGATCAGAAGATCACTGGTTCAAAACTTGTGGTCAACAGAGTAATTCCACCATTGGGCCCAGGAGTGAGGCCTTTAACCCTAATTGCTCTAGAAACTGGATAACCCTGTTTCCTCAACTGCATGGCCCTTTGAATAAAAGCACATGCAAAATAAATGCAATGTATAAAATTACAGATGAGAAGACACACAAAGATTTAGACCTTCTCATGTTCTATCTGTTCTGTAAGTTGGTCAATAAGAACCTCAAACAATCATGTTGTAATTTAAATTGAAGCTGACATGATAAGTGATGTCATGGAGTCATGTGATTACAAACTAAACACTGCCAGATTGTCATGCAGCCACGTTGCAAAAGGTTCCCAAACCACAGTGAGAAGTGCATCGAGCAAACACTTAACGGTTTGCTGATCAGAGCTGTGAGCTCATTCAGTGATCAACCAACCATACGATTCAGTGAGTAAACGAATCCTCCGACCCAATCGGTTTTGACCCAGAAGAAATCATGCAAATTGATGCAGAATAAACAAAGCAGGCACTGCAGCCTGTTGACTCACAGATATAGAACAAGCAGATAGGAAGCCATGGACCTTGGCACTACAAGCGCACAGAGAAAACAGCTACAGGGAGATGAAATGAAAGCTTATGGAAGCCTTTCTGCACGATTCCCATAGTGTGTAGTATAATATATATATATATATATATATATATATATATATATAACTGGCAGAAAACGAAAGTTTTTTTGATGTTGGTGCATTGAATATGAATATGTATGTGTGGTTCTTCCCATTGACATGCAAGATTTCCCCGGCGGCCGTGTCCAGGAAAAGCTGATGGAAGGTGGATAGATGGGTGACATCATTGCTGAGGATTTATGCGCCGAAAACCCATTGTATGCAGTACACATTCTCAGAGGCTGCTCAAAGGTGTTATCCTTTTATAATGCAACATCACAAACTTGTGTTTCCTTTCTTTTTACAAGTTAGAAACTTTCTTTTGAATTTGCAAGCATAATATTATATGAAAAATGAAATATTTAAAAATCAAGTTTATCATTTACAGAACCAAAGGAAATAACTTCAAGCAGGTGTTAAACCAGTGGATGGCTGGGAGGATTTTATACTTTATTTAATATGACCCACAGCCAGATGGAAATGGCCAAGAATGGAAGCCTGGGGGATAGAAACATGGACAAAAGGATTTATCAGAGGCTTTTTCCAACATCAAGTTTTTGAAGTTTTTTCCATTAAAATATGAAAAAGCACAAGGATTCATTCAAATTGCTTTGGGAAAGATCTCATGGATAGCAGTCAAATACACTCGCAGCCTGTGGAGCTTGTTGGAAGCAGTGGCTGCTGAATGGAAGCCGATGTCATACACCTGCTCCAAAGCAATTGCAGTTGGCTCTGGGTCTCTGCTTTGCAGCTGGCCATCACCATGGAAACAACCAGATCATCAAAAGTAATATATTTGGCTATGGGGACACATTATTGGCATTCCATCCATTTTGTGTCAGACCCTGTTCACTCAGTACTACTTGTGGGGAGGGAGTGAGCGGCAGGTAATGGACACTGGTAACTCAAGATTATACATTTTAGCACCAACACTAAATGTTAGTTCAGTTGAATTGAATTGATCAATTCAAAATTCAAGCTAAGAGAGGGTGAGGACACAATAACAGAAACATGTGAAAGGGACTTTAACTCTGAAGTAAGTAAATCACAATTGCAGGCACAGCTGCAAGGGTTAGATGCCAATTAGCACCAGCAATAGCCTGTAGAATAAGTCTGACAATGCGAACTTTGATATATTTGTAAAGAGATATAAGGCAGTCAACGTAGTTCCAAAGAGGACAGATTCAGCGCTTGAGCTGCAGGCGTGTCAACCACCAAACATGCACCAAAGACGTTATCTAACTTGTGACAGGTCTCAAAAATCACAATGGGATATTGACGCGGTCGAGGTTCATGGAGATTGATTGCCGGACACTTAGCTGGAGAGCTGCTAAATATTATAAAAATGACCATTACCTCGGGGTGATCCATAATGGTATGGGTGGCCGTCTCATGGGAGACATTCAGTCAAATGGTTGTTCTTCATGGCTGGATAAAGGTCAAGGAATTCTACAGGATTAGATCTACCCTAATGAGTTAAATATTTGTAAAATCTGTACAATGCGAAGCATAAATAACATCATTTTTCGAAATTGTTCTTTCATTCTTAATGCTGGCAATCTAGTGTAAGTAAGAGTCAGAGGACATTAAGGTCAAATGCATCTGGCTACCCTAACAGAACAACCCCCCCGGCTGAAATAGTCTGGAACCTCCACTGCTGCAACCTCGCAGTAGCCAAGTCATCATAAAAAATGGTGAATGGATGGATGTATAGGTGGATGGATTCATTCTGTCACAAAATGCACCAGTTTTCCAAATGAACATGTCAGTCTCCAAAAGGACCATCTTTGATTGGACACTGAATCTCCCATAGTAGCCCATGGTTCATCGGCAATTATGAGTGACAGCCCCTGATGGCCCAAATAAGTGTCCTTCTTCTGCCAATGGGAGAAGGACAGTCAGCATGGGCTCAGCATGGACCTGGAATAATATCTGCAAGCTGGCTGGCTACCAGCGGCCATGGGTGAAAAAGTCTCCCTTCAGGTGATTACACTGCATACGCAATACCAACTAAATCACACGGCGGAAATTGTTTAGCAGAGAAGCACATCTGCTGCCTTCGGCCCCCTGACAAACACAAATAACACTGCATGAAGAAGAGCCAAACCCAGAGAACAAAATCGATACTGAAGGCATCTCAAAGATCATCACGGATACCTTAATATGCCCAGCACATCCACACAAATATGCACAAGTAAATGGTGAAAGACTGACAATATGGAGAATATAAGTTATTGATGTACAATTACAGCAAATCAAAAATACACACACACACACACACCATTTCCAGGAAGTGGTGGCCGACAGACAGACCCTAACCCCAAGTGGACTCCCTTTGAGCTGCGGATGCAGTCTCCTAGCAACCAGTCACACCAGCCGGCAGAAAGGAGCGGGGAGATAAGGTGCACTGCAGAACTGGGGAGGAGGTGCGGGGGGAGGGGGGGGGATCGACATTAAGATTCTCTCTGCAATAGCAAGCCTGCACAGGAGCGAAATGCGGAGTCGGCATTTGAGGAACAGCAGGCTGGGTGTGAGCTGCAAGGTCGCTGGAAGGGTGTAAATGGGAAAGGGGACTGGTGATGAGCAGCACCAAGAAATAGAGGAAATTTTAAAATAATTTGGCAATACAGGCTGGGACCCACTGCTCATTTACATGGATCCGCCATAACATTAAAACCACCTGCCTAAGATCGTGTTGGCCCCCCCTCGTGCCGCCAAAATAGCTCTGACCCATCAAGACATGGACTCCACAAGACCTCAGAAGGTCTCCCGTGCGATCTGGCACCAAGACGTTAGCAGCAGATCCTGTTAGCTGCACGGTGGGGCCTCCACGGATCGAGCTTATTTGTCCAGCAGGTCCCACAGATGCTCGATCGCAGTTGGTGTGCTCACTCTGCAGCCACCATTTGCCTTCCTCAGACCACTTTTGTATTCCAGGTACATCCCAGAAGACCGGCATTTTAGGAAATGTTTGTATCTAGTCTACCGATCACAATTTGGTCCTTGTCAAAGTCTCTCAGATTGTTACACTTGCCCATTTGTCCTGCTTCCAACATATTAACTTCAAGAACAGCCTTGCCTAATATATATTGGCACCCATGATAGATGTCATCGCAATGAGATAATCAATGCTATTCACATCGCCTTCAGTGATTTTAATGACATGGAGGATCAATGTATGTATTAACCTAGTCAAAATACTCAGCAATTAAATCTCATATCATCTCTACCTCATATCTACAGTTTCTAGATATTAATATCCATGTCAACATAATCACAACAGTAAGTTGTGCAAGCGTGTTATAAATGGACAATAAATTTATGTCACAATTATACGTGAGAAACTGATGACTCATAGCTACCTGGCAAGATCAAAAGGCAACAGAGATGACACAAGGATGCAGCCCATTGAAATGAGTCTGCACCGTGTCCATTTCAATGAAAAGCTGGTCTGAAGTTTGAGCAGTTTGCTCCTTCTTAGCACCAGAGAACAAAATGCATCAGTGGTCATTTCTGCCCATCAATGCTCTTTTCACTCTCATTTCAAACATTAAAAGTACTGTGAATAGTCTGTCAAACAAATGGCCTTTTAAGTGAAAACATCTGTGCGTGTTTGCATTTCAAGTTGAAAAGATTGAGGGTTCAAGGTCAAATTAAGGTCATTTTCAAACTTACCACGACAAACTCAAAAAATACACTGGAGTATTGGACAGTTTCTGCAAATCCAGGGGTGACTTAGGAGAGTGTTATAAACGACTCAGCTGACACACTCTGACAGGCATAACATCATAGTTTTACACCAAAATGAAGATCATTTAAACATGTTTTTTTTGACTGCTCTCCTTTTCACAGTACTTTATGTGTGCAGGATAGCATGAGGGAAATGTGAAAACCAAAGAATCTCGAAAATTGTCTGGCCAGTACTATTGTTGGCGTGTGAACTTATGTGCTCTCTGTTGGACTGGTATCTTGCCCAGGATGTATCCCAGCCCGGTGCCCTATGCTGCCTGTGAACCTGACCAGGATAACCCTTTGGGAGATAAATGAATGGACTTTGTTGCGAATCTGTCACATGATACAGCTGCATGTAACACAGCTCTTTCCTCAACTGAGTAAAAGGAATCATCCTTTCAAAATCAGTATCTGATCAGCAGTTTTCACTATACAAGTTATTATGCAATAAACAAGAACATATAAATGAAGAATTTCTTCATCGTGACAAAGTACAACTAAACTCAATGTAGGATACCACCCTTTTTCTTGATTACAGTTTTGTTTCATCAGTTAAGAAGGCCATTATAAATAGCTTTTTAGTGTCTATTTAAAGCTTGTTTTTATAATTCCTTTTGTATGATTCTTAGATCCTGAAAACCTATCTACCATGGCATTGATGAGCCTAAAAAGAATGAACTCGTTTCGACAATCCTCTCTATTGGCCATTATTTATGTAAGCCCAGGTCGCCATTGACATCAAAGGAAGCCAGAGCTTTCATCCTGTCATTGACTGTGTGCTAAATAATGGCATCCACTCTGGACGACCATAAAAAGCAACCTGATGATTCATCGCTGTCCCAGGGGGCTAAACCTGTACCAGAATCTGTCCCTGCACCTTGAGCACTTGGCAAGACTTGCATTACCTTAGATATAGTCCAGATTCATTAAAAACCAGAGCAACTCCTCAAGAATACCCTCGAATTTGATATAATGAGACTATCATTGATACACTGTAATAAGTTGTTTTTCTACTCATGAAGGTGATGATGTGACTCTCCACTGCACCGTAACTCATCCCGGTTAAACAAATATTCCAAGTGTACAAGAGCATCTCTTTTTATTTCAGCGACAGATGGTAAGAATGTCTGTGAGAAAATGTGATATACTGCCAGTTTTATAATATATAACCACTACACTTTCTTGCGTAATACAAAGCCGGACCAGAAGGTACAACTGAAGTTAATGAAGTGGATTGCAGCTAAAAACAAACCATTGCCTCAAATCTTGCTGTAACATTCTTTAAATTGACAACAAAAGTGTAAATGTAACCCATGAAAATCACACAGAATACAGAACTCTGACAAACAAGTTATATTTAAACCGATCACAACGATTCTACAGTCGCTGCTGTGTCCATCATGGAAAGAACCAAATGATGATTAATCAATAACAGGGACGATCAAAACACATCATGTCACAAAAGCTGTAAGACTTTTCTTTTCAATGACAACTGAATATACACTTTGGAAGAGCCCTGAAAGGCCTGAGCATATAAAACTCTCCACCTTCATACTTCACAGAGACAACTGACCAATGCTGAGTAAAGTATGATCAGTTATGGCAGTACCCAGAAGAGAATGAAGTGAGGAGGACTGGATTCCAACCCAACAAAGCATGTAAGAAACCACGAGGAACATGGTGTCTTACTACACAATCAGAAGAGGAAAACATCAACCTTGACTACATCTAGGCAATATCTCAAGGTGCCCCAATAAGGGTTCAGTCAAGTGGAGAAATTTGTTTTAAATTTATTTTAATTGTGAATTCTTGGATTCTATGTAACATCACAACCAAAGCTTTTGCACCTGTTTTCACCCAGGAAGGAATACTATTGGTTTATATTAAAAATCTTAAACAAAGTCGGTATTAATGGTATTGTGTAATCCTATATCTGGTTTTGAAAAAAATATTGATATATCGTAAAAATTTGATACAGGATACCGTCCACCCCCATCTTAACCAATATAGTATTGTTTTTCTACTCTTTTCAAATAAATTGTGTGCCCCCCCCCCCTTTGTCCTCACTGACGCCCCCAAATGGGCTGTTGTCACCCAGCACTAGAGAATCCCCCACCAAGCTGCTGTGTTGCTTTTCCAAATCCCTGCAATTAAATTGTACATAATC
The DNA here is from genome assembly GCA_019775915.2 of Cyphomyrus plagiostoma. Lineage (NCBI taxonomy): Eukaryota > Metazoa > Chordata > Actinopteri > Osteoglossiformes > Mormyridae > Cyphomyrus > Cyphomyrus plagiostoma. The sequence goes on along the minus strand of JABFEA020000002.1, from coordinate 2,391,966 downwards.
TGTATGTATGTTTTATGTCATTATTTGGGCAGGATACTGCTATTAACAATGTTGCAATGGTTTACTACCTTAAATCACCATAGATCTCTTTGTTTTTACTGGTACATACTAATATAATTTCTTGAGTGTTACCGCTGCCAGCCCTCCCATTTAAAATAATCCTTCCACGTTCATGAATGAAAGTGTCCAGTAGTCTTAGAAAATGCCTATATAAAATCTGTTCATAAAAGTACACAATGTCTATAAATGGGGGTTGGCTTTGTGGCTGCATAGGTATATAAAAACAGTGATAAATGTTTCAAACGTAACAGATCAGGGCTAACAAAGCCCTAAATTCAGTTTTCATCAGTAATGTATCAGTAGTAGTCCGGAGAGAGCTACATTCTACAGTGTACAGCAACTGACATATTGTCGGGAGACTAAAGATTTTAAGGATCAAAGGGATTATTGTTTTCAGTTTGATGTCATTGGGTTCTATTGTTGAAGCCATTATTCAGGTGTTTTTTTTTCCCAGATAGAAATGCAATTAAATGTAGAACTAGCAGGACTGTGACCCATGTGAAATGATACTGTCTGTCCTGCATTAATGCATGCAGTGACCCGTGTCATCTCCTGCGATGTGAAAGCTAGCAACTGTGAATCTTCTCATTTGAAGCTAAGTGCATCTGGAGTTTTTCCACGAGTGATGTGGCCATGGGTTACCTGCTTTCCATCCAGCGTGTAGATCTTCTTGACCACGCCGCTCTCCAGCTTGATGGCCTCGGTGATGTCGGTGAGCACCTGCTCGAAGGAGTGCGCCGTCTTCTTGTTCAGCAGCACGCGCACGGCCTTGCGCGGCTTGGAGCCGCTGCGCATCACCGTCACCAGCTTGGGCCGCACAAAATCCTTGCTCTCCTTCACCTCGTTGACCCCCTTGGCGCTGGCCAGCGACTGCAGGCCCCTCTGGGAGGCAGAGGCCTTGACGTTCACCGACCAGTTGGGGTTGACGTTCTTTGTGTAGTCCACTTTCTTGTAGTAGTTTTCTGAGGCACAGACGTAGCTCTCTCCTGCGCAGGAGAAGATGAAACGTGGGTGATGGGACCCAAACAGTGTCGCATTTGAACCTCAGATAATCCACACGTCTCTTACTATATCCTAAGGAAAAAAGCATCCTTCAATTTAGGTTATTTGTCTTAATAAGACATCAGAGCTGTAGCTGCACACCTCTGGGACTTGGGTTTGAGTCTTTGCTGGGGTTCTGTGCATATGGACTTTGCATGTTCTCCGGCGGGGGGGGGGGGGGGGGGGGGGGGGGGGGGGGGGGGGGGGGGGGGGGGGGGGGGGGGGGGGGGGGGGGG
>JABFEA020000002.1:2363738-2381501 GCA_019775915.2 Cyphomyrus plagiostoma | reverse complement strand
TATATACACACATGTTGGATTTCTCTGTACACCTATGCCACCACTGCTCAAAAAACCTTCCGGTGGTCATGGACCCTACAGAGAAGGACTGGGTGTTTCCTCTAGGGGAATATTTGATTTCCTGAGATGAAGTGTGTTTGGCCCCTTGCCTACAGTTAGAGCTCCTTGTATCGATTGAGTCCATTTCATATAAACCGCAAAGAAAGTCAGTCTTATTGCCTGTTAAATATGTAGATCTGGAAAAGACGTGGCAAACCTCGGCAAGGCAGAAAAGGCATTTGACTGAGCGAAATATGTATTTTGTTATCTGCTGTTATCAGTAGCAGAATCTGGTTAATTTAGTGAACCAACCAAAGCAGAAGTTTGTGCAGACTTCATAGGTTTAGTAAACCAGATTCTTCTACTGACGATGGAAAGACTGTTGTCTTTATGCTACTATATTTTACGAAATAGCAATGCAAGTAACCCAGCCATCTATAAATGGATTATAGCATATGTTATATATTTGTCAGTCCTTATTTAAATAAATAAATAAATTTGTATTACCGAACATGTTATGCAGTGCACTTTCAGTGTGGCAATTACTCAAATACAGCCAAATTGCAGTTGGGTTTAGCATTGAACAAACAGGTCCATCTTTCATTATGTCAGCAACTCAAGTAACTACAGAGGTTCGTACAGAGTTAAATCGACACTGTTATAGCCAGAAAATGGATTAATGTTTAAGGAACTGGATTTTCAGTCATGCCGTTGCAAGGGGATTGCAAATCTCAGGAAAAGGCACTTGGCCCAGAAAGCTTCAGTATATATCCAGCTGTATAAACGGAAAAAGGTTGTATATATAAAATAATAATATCTGTGTAACTCCGGTTGTATCCCAGCCTTGTCGAAATGTGAGGGATTCATTTTTTTATGGTGTCTCTAAAGAAAAGATGCTAACTCCCACAACCAGAGTATTTTCTTGGCATTTTAGCCCTACTTATCTACAAATCCTTTAATCACCAAACATTATAATAACAGTAACAGCAATGAAAGTGTATTTCAAATTTTTTCTTTGATAATACTGGATATCTAATTTTCCCTGTCTTCAGTCACAAAGAGTGAATAGGGGGTCCCCCCCCCCCACCCCCAGGCAGAATAAGCAAAGTCTAACACTGTATGCTGTGGAAAGTAGTAGCCAAGCCAGACTCTCTCCACAAACATCTGCTCCTTTCAAACACAAACAAGTCTTTTTCTAACTCGCCCAATGCGTCTGAGTTTCTGGCATACATGCGCGGACATTCTCCGGACAGTCTTTGGACTGTACTCTGGACATCAGAACAATCTGCGGATCAGGATAAAAAGACTGAATGCACCCCCTCCACACCTCCCCACAACTACTGACTGTTTACTTTTCCACTCCTGTGCCTTTAAGACTCATGATTTAGGAGTCGTGGTAGGAAGCTAAAGAGCTGATATCAGTTGCAGACACAGATTGAAGGGCTGACATGGGTCCATGCCAGAACCTGACCAAAGAAGTCCTGGCAGAGCCGCAGAACAAGAACCTAAACTGAAATAGTTTAAACCATTTGGAATGTGATGTCTGTGTAAGTCCTTTCCTTGGGCTGAGGGGGCGTTTCCACACTAAGGGCCGAATTGCTAAAATTCCAAATAATATGCAAGCCATCCTATCATCGCGTCTGGATTGTGAAAACAGATGTAAATTTGCAGCATTCTACTTTCAAGCTCACAGAAGAGCACAAGTTAAGATGCTATTTCTAAATCTCATTTAGCTCTATGGAGTGAAATTTCTGTTTTAAATATCCTGTCTCTGGGATCTTTGTCAGTCCATGACTGGATGTGTGAATAAGCAAACTGGGCCATTGATTACCCTTATATTGCTATTCTGATATGCAAATGCAGTCCCCAAGCGGTGTCCCACAATCCCTTAGCCGAGTCACATGACTCCAAAAAATTACAATGTCCTGTAATGCTGGATTTTGAACCTTGGTGCTAGAGTTGTAACGGATATGCTTAGTTTTGTTTCCTGCAAACTTTTTGATGTTTCCAACCCAGACATGAAATGGAGGATTCAAGCCAATCAAAACAGTTCAACCAGTATTTTTTTCAAGGATAAACTTGTTTTGTTAGAGGCTCAAAAGGAATAGTTTTGGAAAAATGAAACATGTTTAGATAAACACATATTCAGTTTTACTTTATAGGAAAAAATACATGGAGCTGAAGACTTACTTTAAAATAAGTAGAATGACGGTATTCAACCATTCAGCAGCTTAGTGAAGGATGCTTAATTAAGAGCTGAAACGAAAATCAGCAGGAACATTCTGATTCCAGAATCAAAGCTGGAAGCCACTGCACTAGGGACCACATTTGCCTGTTAATTAATTTGCGCGTGCACTGAGATTTACAATTCTACAATGTCATATCCCAAAGACAAGCACGATTATGGTCTAAGACTGGTGGATTATTGTGATCAATGGAATTCTCTAACTTTATCTGACTCAATCGTGCCTTCTTATATAAAAATAATTCTCACAGGTTCAATTGGTTATGTTCATTTTATCCCGTTTTATCTTTTTCCGAGTTGATTCCATTCTTCGCCTCCCGAAAGAACAAAAACACAGATGACTGTCATAATGAAAAGAAAACAAAATCATGCAGTTAGGTAAAGCTGGTTCTTTCATTGAACAACCCAGGAACATTACTGCCAGTTTATTACCTGCCTTTCCTGGGTCTTATACCAAGGAAAATGTCTTTTGATTCAGCGCAGAAGTGCAGTGAGGTGGGAACTGAAATGCTAGAGCGAGAAAACTGGATACAGCTCACATCAGTGCTTCACCAATCGCCGACACAAAATGAAGTTTCAGAGAAACGGTTTGTAAGACACAGCCGGACCACACCGCGCAGCCTTTTCACTGCACACACCTACGCCTTTTTTTTTGCATTGATATTTTAGCTACATATCGCCAGGCTCCAGTGCAGCTCCTCAGACCGAAAACGCTCTGGCTGCCATCTCCGACATTCAGTGCCTTCCAAGGTAGCCTGGGGGAGCATCCAGGACCTCAGCCTTGGACCTACGGTGGCTTTTTCAGTCACAATGAGCGGCGTGCTGAGAACGCCCACCTCAGAGGCGTAGCTGGCGGAAATCAGACCTTCGGCAAGTCAGCTACAGGATCTGGCTACAGGAGCCCAGATTTTTCTCAAGACAAAAAGAGCTCAGCAAGCCATCGATGATGCAATCAAAGCCGGTCATTTACAGCATATCCTGCACATTCGAACGCCCTCCTGACTTTCAGATGCATCACATATCGCCATGTAGATTCACAAGCCCCCAGTTTTGTGAGATTTCAGGGTCTTGTGGACGGTGGTCTTGCTGACACTGCACCTAGTGATGGAGCTTTCCCTCATTTTGGGGGGGGGGGGCGTATTGCAGGGAGTGAGACAGAAAGAGTTGAGATTCTCAAGCCCATCTGCTCCTCTGGGTAGAGGTAATTCACGCTGACCCAGCCCCTGGATGGGGGGGTTGACATCCCATTGTTTCAGGCAGATAGCCCTGCTGCACCCTACGAAGCAAGACCACCTTCGAGAAATGACAGCCGGCAGAAGAACCAAAGGACAGGCTTTCCCTGACATGCAGGATCCTTCCCGTCACACACGCAGAACAGTTGTACCTTGTTCTTTTGTGTCACAGGGACACTTTGACTGGGCTACAGCATTTCAAGGTTGGACCTGTGACAAGCACAGCTTCCATTATCTGGACTGGAGAAACTCACTGCTCTTGTTCCACAGAAAGACTCCAGTTGTCTCACACTGAATTGACTCTTTTAAAATGGCTTGTGGCTGCAGACTGATCTACGTGAAAACCTTGTCAAGCCCTAACTGTGATGCATTTCAGTCAATAAAGTTAATCTCTTCTTATTGTAAAAAATGCCAATGACCGAAGACCAATTTTCAAATATAGATGACAGGAACGCGGCGTTTAAAAGTTCAGTAAATTGGATTAATAGGAAGCCGCGTATTTCCAACCACCTGCTCCATTAGATAGTTCATTCCTCCATAGGAACCTCTTCTTCCCGCAATGAATGACCTTACGCAAGGACATGAAATAATTCACTGGCATTCCTAAAATCGCTTAAAATCGGTGATGTTTTGCACTAATTTTACGCCCGAATTGCCTTTCGGCTGGATGTAATGTGTCTAGCATACTCACCGGAGCGCCTGATCCGGGAGGGTGTGGATGCTGCAGAAGAGCCAGACGATCTCAGTGTCTTTGTCTGCGCTTCAGCCTGGGAGCTTCTGCATGCGTGGTCGGCGCGGCCGCTGGGTCCCAACGCCGGCGGCTTGGAAACCGCCCTCCTCAACGGCGGTGCGTGCTGCAGCGTCGGCGCAGAATAATGGGCGAATAACGAATGACGTAACAATAATAAAAATAAATAATTAAATCAGTACTTCAATAAATAACTCATTATGTCCATCGAGTCTGCCCAGGATAATCGGTGCATGGAACAACCCATTACAGAACTCTGCAGAGTCCTTATTTTTTTATCCATTCGTTAATAATTATTTTACAATGATATTCGATTTTAAACACCCCATACACGATAGAAACCTGTCTAGAAAGAGTTTGTTCTGATTTGTGTCTTGTGACAATGTTTAACCTGGAACTACTCAAAAAATCCATATTTCAACAGGAGCACGGGTGACGTAATTTTATTTAAAGCTAAAATAAATATGCTTAGAAACAAGTACAAACCAGTTAATTGGGTACTAATCTATATAAAACCTGCTCGTACACATACACTAATTCAATTCTATCCACTGGTTATTTTGGTTATTTTTGCATGAAGACGATTAACTAAAGTACTGTTAAGAGAAGATTAGTTAGTTTAACCAAATATTAAATAAGCCTAAATGCGAAATGCTGCCTGCCACGGCACAGCAAGAATCAAATTCTTTTTGCTTACTAGCAGTGAAGCGGATTTTAAATAATCATCATCATCATCATCATCATCATTATTATTATTACGATAATAATAATAATAATATTTCTACTTTTGAAAATCATGGGTCAAATAACCTGCATATGGTAATATTATGTACACATTATACATGTGATTAGAGAACCATTGGTGTAAGGTACGAGCAACATTTGTAAATTTCCAGTGACTGGAAATCTGAAGTCTGGCCAAAAACCTGCTGATCTTTTAAGGCAAAGTAACTGGTTCCTCTCCAAGAACTTCAACAAGCTCCCTTTTCACATCAATCTCTCTTTAATCATATGGTATTTTAACACAAAGCCGATAAGTTTATGTAGTGACCAGCTATATTATAATGGTGTTGCTTTTCAGGACATATGGTGACTTGTCTGGGTGCCAGTATGTGGCGAGTATCATAGACTTCAAAACTTTTCATGCAACAGTGCACCTGAACCCTAATTTAGAGTGTGTGTTAATGACCAGCTATGTATGTTTGTAGGTGGGTCTAGGAGGTTGTGTGTGGCCCAGTGGGCTAAGCCTCTGTGCTCTGGATTAGAAGATCCTCGATCTGAACCCAGGCTTAGCAAAGCGGTCCCATGTCCTTGGGCCCTTGAGCAAGGCCTGTCACCCTCTGTTCTATGGCCGCTCTTTGGTTCCCCATTATCTGTCTGTCTCATGGAGAACAAGATGGGGCTGGTATGAAGAGTTTCCCCATGTGGATCAACAATGGCCTATTCCACTCTAATGGGAAGAAAATGTTACATATGTGCTACCAACTGATTAGTAAAATCGCTATGAGGAATACAGTGCACATGCCTAACAATGAACAAAGCAACACGTATAACAATAGATGGGTAGCACAATAGCACAATAATTAGCTGAATGTCAATGTGCATATATGCAAGTGTGTCTATTTTCATGTTTTATTCATTCAGTGCTTATGAAAATAAAGAGTATATATAAATGTAGGCTTATAAATAAGGTACATAGAGAAGAAGCTCCACCCTGTGCCCACTGCTGTTGTACTGCTCATTCCAGGGATGCTGTTTATGGCTGTGGTGAGTAAATGGGGTAGGACATAACTGATGGCTTCCTTCAGAAAGAGCCAGTCTGATTGGCTAATCTGCCTGGAATTTATAATGAGAGACGGCTTCTCTCTGACCCCCTTCCCAGAATGCACGAGGCCCGGGTGTCTGATCCTTGTCACCCTATCGACACTCATCCCAGTCTATTCAGAATTGGTTTCATGTTCATTTCTTTCACTTTGACTGCTGTAGGCAGGGTTATGCTCAAATTAATTTGACAGCACAGTTCTATAATAAATTTGGTTAAAATCATGACAAATTAACTTTGAATAATTTGATTTATTCTTTGTATGATGTGCAAGACAAGTCGAATTAAGAGACACTGAGGTATTAATATCTCTCTCAAGAAGGACCATCCCTTCGATATTACGTCTATTTGCTAAATTATGTTTAATTATCAGATCAAATAAGAAAGCTAATGTGTTCAGGTGTGGTTGCAACGAAATTTTTAATCATTTTAAAAGTTCTTTACTTCTGTACCAAGGTCTGATCACCAGTAAATTATGGTTTCACTTTTAATTATTAACTTCAGGAATATAATCCTAGAAATGTATATTTCTGGGAATTCACCACGGTTCTCATGACTTTGGTGGGCAAGCTTTGATTTGACCATTAATTGGAACTTCTTTTAATATAAAAAAAAGCCGTTTATGCGTTTAATATTACAGTTAACTTTCCTAAATGATGTCACCCCAGTGTTCCCCTTAGGACTGGGGAAAGTCCCCATTCTTTACCACTGCGCTACGTGCCCTTTTAGGATTAGGTCAGGAAATTGATCTGACCTGTGTTATTCTGTAGGAACACACTGGGAGGTCAGTTCATTGCCTAACAACCTTGTTTATTAACCAAAAGCTGTAACCGCATTTCAGTTCACAGATGACAAAAAATTGCAGGCATTAATAATGTGAGTACATGTCATTTCTCCCATTTATCCCACAGCATTCTGACTGGTTCTCCCCTGTAGATCATTCATACACTCACACAGCCTTCATTCTTTTATGTAAATGATTTCTTATCCATTTGGGTCAAAGTATGATTAAAATTGACAGCTTACCTTCCCAGAATGCCACAAGGCCCGGCTGCTTAATAGCAGTCATCCTATCCACACTCATCTACAGCAGCTCCCTGCTCTCTGGCTCCCAGCCTATTCAGAATTGTTCACATTTCCAGTTTTCCATTTCTACCATGAGCCAGAAGAGGTTGTGTTTGTTGCTCTTGCCTATGGGAATCTAGCTGTGACATGATTTCTGGGTAAGTGCTGGTTATTTCTCGGCGGCTGATCTGCAGTGTTCCTGTCTCTAATTTCTCTTCCTCTTCCAATACTAATTCATTCTGACTTCTGTCTTCTCACAGAATCCATCAGCCAACTAGGTCCCGGGTCACAGGAAGCTCAAAGGGGTGACAAGTAATGACAATTACAGTCACTACAGTCTAAACATGATGTATAATGCATTTTGAGCATATAATCCGTCTCCCAATCCAGGGAGAGTTGGCCTTATTAAAAGGTGGTGTGACATGTTTTCACCCATCCCATCCACGTAATCTTATTACAGCACACACATTCTGATGCCTAACATCTGCCAATGGCATTGATGAAATTTGACCAATTCACACTCCGTAGATGTGCCCTTGTGCAGAACACTATTCTCTACCTACATTCTATCTAGCTGCATACTCTTTAAAACAGTTTCTATTTGTCCCATGCAACTAATGTTCTGGAAAAATATAAACTAATGTGATTGCTATGGACTAGCATGCCGGCCAGGGTGTACCCTGGCCCTGTGCCCTATATTGCTAGGATAGGCTGCAGGCCCCCCTGCAACACAGGGCAGGATAAACAGTTAGTTTTGTGGATGGACTTCAGGAAGATGGATCTATAATGAGATATAACAGAAGAGTTTTTTTTTTGTTTGTGGCACCAACAGTCAACTCAACTGGATGTCTGACATTGAATTGTTTAAACTGTCAAAAATTTGGACATGTGGTAATAGAGGATTTTCTTCCCATAAATGAAAGAAATGAGGTCACAATTCAAGGAAGTAGCAGCAGTTATTTTAGTGCCACAATGGTGACTTTGCATATTTATTGTTCCAGACATTTACATTATAGCAAATTGTACTTATTCAATACTTCATATTTTCTTTTACAAAGGATTCTGACGGTCAAATTTGTATGTCAGGCTCCTTCTGTTGTGAGCAACGAGCATTTTTGCATGTGATGGGGCCTTTTTTAAATGAGCATCCGTCAGCCTCTGCTCTCGCCATGGATTAATTAGCACATGTACAGCTCTCTAATTTTGCTTGATGTAGAGAATTTGAACCGTATCCCATCTGCCCCTGGCAATGGGCCCCAAAATAAAACAGACTCAAATGAAACCAGGTCCATTCTTCCACCTTCGCAGATCAACTTTGCCTAAGTACGATGCCCATCCAAGCGTTTTCGTGATGGATTATCAAATGCATGGACATGTAGATCCTGAACCTAATCCCAGAAAGGTACGGGCCCAAGGCAAGGCATGGTCCTGGACGGTATACCAGCCCAGCACAGGGCTCACACACTACGGGCAATATTAGAGACGCCTGACTGATTGTCTTTGGACTGTAGCAGGAAAAGCAAGAAGGGCATGCAAACGTCACAAACACATGACAGAGGAAGGATTTGAAACATCAAAAGTGGCTGCACTACCCACTGAGCCACGAAGCTGCTCTAAAATGCAACATTAACTCTAAGGATTACCTGGAAATACTGTTATTATTATTAAAATTATAGGCAAATGAGCTAGATAGCATCAGTATGAATTGCCTGGGATGTACTGTACCATCCTTCCTTTTTGACAGTAGGTATGAACTATTTTCAGCATGTCATAATTAATAACGGTCCATCCTCTCCTCAAATTACCCCGGAAGCATTCCAGGCCTTGCGCTGAAGTTAGAGTATCATAGAGCCTGACACTTAGCAATTCCGGCCACTCATGGCAGGGTCGCGGAAAGACGTGCGAGTCTCGAAGGAGCTTCTCCGAGCTCTAAGTCCCCAGCCTGACTTTCTCATTGTGCTGGCACATGCAAACCCATAATCACGCTCAAAATGCACACGGCAAAGGCTAAAGGGAGAAGCAAGAGAGGGAAGATGGCGGCCTGGATGATCCGCTGTCCCATTCTTATGGCACGCCGTAACCAGATGAGATTAGTGCAGTGCAGCAATGGATTTGTTCATCTGGAACAGTTCCTGATGACTCTCTTGGATAAGAATGAGAAAGATACTTTAAGAGGAGAGAGAGGTAGATGAAATACAGAACTACACTGGCTGGAGAATATGAACAGAAAGGGTTTACTGAGCAAGTCATGTAACTGTGAAACGTTGTAGCCATTGAGCAAATAAACAATAAGATATGTTGAACTGAATTAGCAAATGGGTCAGTCCTGCAACAAGCATTAGGTGGTAATGCGATTCCAACTTGGCACATTCCAAGACCAGGGAAAAGGGACAGAACCATTGAAGCCCACACAGATACGATTTAAGATTTGATTTGCACTTTAGTGTGTTCCTTTTACAGTTGTTGGGACCTAAGATTGTAAGCAAATTACTCACATTTCAGATTGAGTAATCCATGTGTTCTTTGTATCTAAAATTTAATAGTTTAATCACACATTTATAATATCGAGTTACTTGATGAACAGTTGTCACATAATTGTTGTATTGATCACACTAATTGAAGCTTATTCTCACAATAAAAGTACACGGGGCCAGAGGCTTAATTTCTAAGCCATTTCCTACGGAGTAGCAACAAATTTGCATAAGATCAAAGGCAGAAAGGCCTCCCATCTGGTACAATCAGCTGCATTGCCCTTCCCAAGGGGAGGATGAGTTTTACCACTCAGATGGCTGAATCCCATCCAGTAACCCCCAGCAACAGAGAAAAGATTGGCATCATCCCACTTAAGAAGGGAGGGGAAAATCAGCAAGGTGTCCCCATGTGGGAGCCGAATCAGCTTAGCTCACGCCTGCGACGTGAAAAGCGCTCATTTTAACAGCCACTCTATTCTTCCAGTAGGTGGCTCGTGATTTTCCTTCAGCAAAAAATTAATTAAATATAATGAAGCTCATAATCAAAGCTGCTGCGTAACAGCTTATCTCATATTTCCAAAACACACTATTAACAAATCGGAGTAAATTCTTTGGTCAACAAATAGATATATAAATAAAAAGATATGTTTATTAATATTATTGTTAGAGAATTTGCAGTATTTTCCGATGTATTCAACACTTGCAACAAATATTGAACCTATGTAAAATGTCTTGGTATGCTGAAGCATTAAGAGTTCCCTTCACCGGAACTAAGGGGCCCAACCTCTGAAAAACAGCCCCATACCATTATCCCTCCTCCAGCAAACTGTACAGTTGGCACAACGCAGTCAGGCAGGTGATGTTCTCCTGGCATCTGCCAAACCCAGACTCGTCCATCGGACTGCCTGACAGAGAATCATGATCTGTCACTCCACAGAATATGTTTCTCCAGTGGCGGCGTGCTTTGCACCCTTCCATCTGACGCTTGGTACCGCACACGGCGGTGTGAGGCTTGCGTGCAGCTGCTTGGCCAGTGGAGCCCATTCCGTGAGGCTCCCAGCGCACAACATTTGCGCCGGGGTTGATGCCAGAGGAAGTGTGGAACTCTGCAGTTACTGAGTTAACAGAACATTGGCTACTTTTACACACTATGTGCCTCAGCGCTCAGCAGCCCTGCTCTGTTACTTCATGCGGTATGCTGGGTTTCTGTCGTTTCCAAAGGCTTCCACTTTGCTATAAAACCACTTACAGGTGACCATGAAGCTTCCAGCAGGGAAGAAATATCATGAACTAACTTATTGCAAAGGCGCTATCATATGCCAGCACCACACTTGAATTCACTGAGCTCTTCAGAACAGCCCTTTCTTTCAGAAATGTTTGTAAACCTGACTGCAAGGCTAGGTGCTTGTTTTTGTACTCTTGCGGTAATGTGTTTGAATAAAACACCAATGCAATGATTAAGAGCTGTGCCCCAATACTTGAGTCCATATAATGTATATTAAACAGCAATTGTTTAATCCAATATGACCCTGTCAAAGAATCACTTTAGCATTGTATTGATTAGCTATGTAATACTACTGTGTCCCAGCACCACCTTCTAAATCCATTCTAGCCTTAATTTCTATCAGGCATGACAAAGACACCTAAAATTCAAATGCTTCTCTTTTGAGGGCTCCATGGTAGCACATAGGTTAGCACTGTTGTCCCACATGTCAGGGACCACTGTTTAAATCTCAGCCTTGTTTGTGGAGTTTACCTGGTGTCACCATGGGATTTTGGGATGGGGTACTCCACTACCCCCCCCCCCCCCCCCCAATCCAATAACGTGTGAGTTACTGTGTGAGTGTCCCCTGGGATGAGTCCGTGCCCCATCTTGGATTGTCCCCTACCTTGCACCCATAGGCCCAGACCCTCTACAAGCTTCAATAAGAGAAGCAGTTACAGGAGATGGACAGATGGATGTTTCTAAATTGTCCATTTAAAAAGAGAGATTGTACGAATGGGGATCTTCAGGTCCTTTCCCTCCAAAATTTACTGAGCTGATTTACTGAGCTTTACTCAGGAACAACAGCAGTGGCATGCAGTATACCAGCTATCACAACACCTACCATCCATATCAATAAAGGCTTTGCGTCACCAAAAGTTTTTTGTTGTTGGACCATGTAGGAATATTAATTATTCCCTCAGCTACAAAGAACTGTTCAAGCCTCCCTTCAAAAGCTTTCAAAGTTTTAATTTATTTTTGTCCAAAAAATATGCAGTGTCCATAATAGAAATAAACAAAGTTTGATGCCCTGTGTTGCATGTATATGGACAGATACCTTACCCACATAATTAACTCAGTCATCCTTCATCCTCTCCTCATTCTCTTGTTCTATTCATAAAATACAAACATATGATGTGGATTTAGCTTTGATCTTTTGTAACGTTATAGTCATTTAAGATCATTTAAGGGTGGCGCTCTCAGCCACATCAATGAGCTCCACCCGAACAAAAGCCTGCAGTGACCTGCAGGAAGGTAAATGGAGAGCAAAGACAAAGGTGATACGCGCTCCGTAGCGGGACTGGCCACACTGAGACAGGCGGACTTTTTGTCTACTCTCAGCGGGACCAGTGAAAACTCAAGGATAGGAACAGATGTTCCTAATCTGAGTGTCAATTTCAAGTCACCAGAAATCATGCAAGCATTTGATCATCATTACAATCATCATCGTCTTTATTGGGGTGGCTGTCATTTTGAACCAATCCATAACAATATAAACACGATCGATCTCGATTATAAAATGCAGATGCAGCTGTTAAATCATATTCATGATTGGTATTTAAAAAAAAATATTTAAAAAATATGTCATTTAGTGAACCAGAAGAAACATAAGAATTTGCTGTTCAACAAAAAGCATAATATAATGGCTGCTAGGTTACATGAAACAAAGACTACTTTACTAGGTTATTCTGCAGAAGCTGTTATCCATCCATTTTCTGTAACCGCTCACCCTGTTCAGGGTCGCCGGAGTCCAGAGCCTATTCCAGAAGCTTTGGGTGCAACCCAGGATGGGGCGCCATCCCATCACAGGGCACACTCACACACCATTCACTCACACACCATTCACTCACACACATTCACTCACACACCATTCACTCACACACATTCACTCACACACCATTCACTCACACACATTCACTCACACTCCATTCACTCACACACCATTCACTCACACTCCATACACTCACACACCATTCACTCACACACCATTCACTCACACACATTCACTCACACACATTCACTCACACTCCATTCACTCACACACATTCACTCACACACATTCACTCACACACCATTCACTCACACACCATTCACTCACACTCCATTCACTCACACACCATTCACTCACATGCACACCAGTGGGCGGTTTAGTAACTCCAGTTAACCTCAGCATGGTTTTGGACTGTGGGGGGGAGGGGGGGGACCGGAGTACCCAGAGGAAACCCCATGATGACACGAGGAGAACATGCAAACTCCACACACATGATACCCAGGTCTCAGAGGTGTGAGGTGCCAGTGCTTACTACTGCATCATCATGCTGCCTCCAGAATGTATAGATTTACATTAATTAAATCATTTTAGTACATGCATATTATATATTGCAATAGATATAAGAAATACAAAATGCTTAGTATTCTATATACAGTACTGTGCAAAAGTCTTAGGCAGTCCTAAGAAATGTTTGAAGCTTGGTAGTAAGTGTACTTTGGCTTAGAACAAAAAACACAATTTAACATTAGAACATGTGCAAATTAAGAGCAACAACAAAAACCAGTAATAATTGCGCCTATTTTCTAAAAAGTTCCTGATATCTTGTTGGATGGCTAGATGAACGCCGCTTCAGTTCCCAAACCTCTCCTCTCAGGGGCACCTCAGCCGTTCCATGATATCGTTAAATTTCACCAACAGCTCACTTAAATAATGAAATAAATCGGTTTAAAAAGTCAGTGACAGATTGACTAGCTGTATGGGGTGTGTTAGTGACCAAGTCAAAAAATATAGGGCTGCACTGGATGGTTGCCGCAAATACTGGGGTGATTTTAGCAGAGGCTCTGAAATGGCTGAGCTGACACACTTTGACAGGCATAATATCATAGTTTTACACCAACATGAAGATGATCTAAACATCATTTTCTTTGCCTGCCTAAGACTTTTGCACAGTATATATATAATATATCTTGACCAATAATTGCCAATTAATTAACCACAGGGTTCCCAAGGGACACTAATTACCGAGAAAAACTGAAAGGTGGCAGAGAAAACAAGCACACATTTGCCTGTTTATACAAATTATTCAGGGACGGCTCGTTAAACCCTGTGTCTAGGCCGAGAAGTGCAGGAGGGAGGTGTGTGGCACCGCGCCGACTTTTACAGCTAGAGACGATGCTCAAAAGATCGTAAAAGAGTGGTAAGAAGCATCCTTAAATACTCACTTCTAGCTCTGCTGTTTTATAAGGTGTGGGATACTTTGTTTGATATTTCCATTTTACATTAATTGTCATTGAGAATTAAGCATATTCAAGTCACATCGAGATAATCAATAACCAGCACCCAAGGCCCCCTGCTCTCATAGCAGATGGGAATTTCTCATCATCCCAAAATGGTGAGGATGGGACTATCATTAAATGAAAACGACCATTATGCTCTAACAAGCCACACGCAACATCAGACTATATGCTGAGTTTACTGCAGACGTGACATCCAGTGGATGACTTGGGAATTACATGATCTCAGTTTTTTTTTTTTCTCTGGACACGGATATTACGGGTATTTTTCCAAAATAAATGCTCTTATCAACAAACTGTAAAGGTAAAAATCACAGGACAATTTCATCCAAAATGCATTAAGCTCATTTTTGTCCAGAAAGTATCTTGGTAACTCCACTTAAAACATTGCATGCAAAAATTACTATGATGTAGGGAGTAAATAATTAAAAGTAATTTTCACTACATGAAATCACATAAAAGGTACCAATTTATGATACTATGGTCACATAAATGGTACTAACTTATTAATAAGAAGAAAACTGTGGTGTAACTTAGTAATGATTTACAAAGTGTTACAACCTAATTCATAACTTGCTAATAAACCATTCATAATCCCTTTATAAGGGTAGCCTTATTGTAAAGTGCCACCTTAAACAAATGAAAAAATGAAACATAATTTCATTTCATCATCATCATCATCATCATCATTATTATCATTATTATTATTATTAATAGAATCTTATTGCATATTAACATACATTTGGTGTAAAGACCAAATATCGTGGAAACTCCTATTCAGCCCTGCTGTGATACTATAGACATCAGCCTATTATATAAAAGCATTTTGGTGGGACAGCCGGATAAATTGGTGGTGGCTGGACTGACCACTGACATGCTGCAGATGTCTTTGTGTTCATAATAATTGATCAAGTCATGTAACAGTGTCTTGTGAAAGTGAATTAGATAATCTCAGTAATACATACTGTTCTCATTTTAATTGTGTCTAACCAGTTGTTACTAGAAGCTTTTGCAATACTCAAGCTGGGATGTTCTATAAGGGCATCATTAAGTATAGCATTGCATGCTGCTTAATGAAAGCAATCTCAACAACACTGAACTGAATTAGAACAGAAGGGTGATACGTCATTAATCCCTGTGGGAAAATACTCATTTTGTCAAACAGACACACATGACACAAACAGACAAGGCAGAGCAAGCTTGGGGGTCACGGCACAGGTACAGCCTGTGTACAACACACCTGTGGGTAACAGCATAGGTAAAATCAGTGCACAACATGCCTGGGGCTCACGGCACAGGTATAGCCAGTGTACCACACGCCTGGGGGGTCATGGAACTTGTACAGCCAGTGTACCACATGCCTGGGGGGTCATGGCACTTGTCCAGCCAGTGTACCACACGCCTGGGGGGTCATGGCACTTGTCCAGCCAGTGTACCACACGCCTGGGGGGTCATGGCACTTGTACAGCCAGTCTACCACACGCCTGGGGGGTCATGGCACTTGTCCATCCAGTGTACCACACGCCTGGGGGGTCATGGCACTTGTACAGCCAGTGTACCACACGCCTGGGGGGTCATGGAACTTGTACAGCCAGTGTACCACGCGCCTGGGGGGTCATGGAACTTGTCCAGCCAGTGTACCACACGCCTGGGGGGTCATGGAACTTGTACAGCCAGTGTACCACGCGCCTGGGGGGGTCATGGCACTTGTCCAGCCAGTGTATCATGCACATGGAGCCAGGACCTAAGAACCTTGCTCAGGGGCCCACAGACGTGTGACCATCCTACTCAGCAGGAGCTTGAACGGATGATCTTCTGATCACAGGCACAGAGGCTAAGCCCACCGAGCCAGAGAGCACTTTACACCTACATACACCAGCCGTATAGTACAATCAGCTTCTTAGGCCAAAACCCTATGAACTTGCTGGAATTTCCTCCACCTCATGAATAGAAGAATATTGAAACAACTAAACCCATGCAGAATATAATGGGAATACAGTAACACAAATAGTGCTATAGCACCCATGGGCACTGAGATGAAAAGAAACATCTGTTACATCTATTACATTGTAACTGCGGTAATATTAATAAATACACAGAGTTCTGAAATATGTAAATGAAAGTAGCTCCAGCTCAGTGTTTTATTAATTCCCAGCTGGGCATTTTCTTGCAATCAGCTGCCTCTCTATAATCTGGCTGCAGTTGGAGGGCAGAGTGATCTCCTCCTATTTCAGGCATCAGATCACACCCAGCGGAAAATGGCCAAGGAGTTACCTGCGTTCCGGTAGCAGATGCCGAAAAGTCTCGCGGAGGCGAGACAGAAATGACTTTGACCGGGAAGTCTGAGAAGGTGGTGAAAGCAGCAGCGAGTCTCGCATACGGATACTGCTGCAGGAAGGGAAGGAGGAGAGGAAAACAGACGGGCAAAGTCACAGTGTCTCCAGCTAATAGAATGTTGGAGGTGCTGGACTCTGTAATGAGGCACAATTAGCAAGCAAAGTGCCTTTAATCCATCCTCGTGTTCGGCTGTAGTCAACATAAAACAAATATGAAATGATTCTGCATTATTCTAACCAGGCTGCAGAGGCTGCATTTTATTAACAGCCAGTGCTGTGGAATATGGTTATTTAAATGTACTCTCGATTTTCACACTGCAGCTCCTACTGGCCTTACTATGAGATCTACTTACTGCAGTCATATCTCATCTTCTTCTTTTTTCCTCATAAATTACAGCACACTTTGTATGATGTGCCTTCAGTCTACCCATTCTCTGTATCTGCTCACTGAATGCAAAGACACTGCGAGATCACAGCTCATCCCAGGAAACAGGGAAACGCTTACAGAAGGGCAGATCAGAGACACCAATCTAACCTCCTGGCTTTGGACCATCGGAGGAACCTGGAATAGAAGACCAGCCCGAAATCCGTGTGAATTATCTACATCTTTATAGCTGGCAGTGCAAAAATATGGAGAAGGAGTCGAAAATGCTCTTTACATGCAGCCTGCATTTTGAGTGAGATACATAGCAGTTCTACAGGGCTTTGACTCAGCAGTAACTATTAGCAGATACACTGTCGTAATGGGGTTCGAATTAAAGCGGAGCAAAGGCAGTCTGTGGCTTCATGCAGGGGTGACCACCCGGCCCGCTGGGAGCTCAGAGGCATCCGGAGGAAGGGCAAAATCTGAGCAGCAGCCATTTCTGAAGATGTAAATGTTCGCACAACACATTAGGGGGGCCCAGAAATTCAACTACACCCACAGTTATGTTTAAACTTTTATTTTTAACCACCATCCCATTTCTTCACATCATTAACTTAAACTAGAAAAATGTCAACTCTGTGCCAGAGACCCCTTCTTCAGACTGTGCGGTGAGAGACAGCTAGGATTAACTCCCGAGCAGCCTTTCAGCTGAGCAGCTCTCTACAAAAGACAAGCCTAAACAGACGACACTCTCTGCCCGGCTTACAATGTGTTGATTATGCTTTATGAAGAATCAATGGCATAGGGGAAAGTTTGATAGTGGGTGGGGGGGGGGGGGCCACAGATAAATTTAAAGAGAAATTTCGGTTTTTTTGAAGGGACAGTGGGGGAC
>JABFEA020000002.1:2316836-2335913 GCA_019775915.2 Cyphomyrus plagiostoma | reverse complement strand
CCCCCCCCCCCCCCCCCCCCCCCCCCCCCCCCCCCCCCCCCCCCAGGCAAGAAAAGAGGGTTTTGATTAGGTACATGCAGTAAGCCTGTTAACTTTGGTTCCTGTTTAACTGGTTAACAGGATGCATGATGCTAACATCGACATCTTATGTACTGGCCATTCAATCATAATCGCAAGCACCCCTGATAGTCAGCTGGGTCGAGACCGACTTGGGAGGCATCTAATTTTTCATATTGCCCAGATATGCCGGGAGATATTGCATTTTGACAGTGCTTTCATAAGCAGCCCTGTTTTTGCATTTTGAAACCTCGGGGATAGCATTTTTTCCCCCCAAAGATTCAAAACACAGCAGTGTATCATGTTAGAATAATACCACCCAAGCCTAGTTGGGATCATCGATAAATTCTGCTAAAACATTTTTACTCTGTCACAGGAAAACTTAGCAAGCAATGTGGTTCTTTGTCCAGTAAATGTTAAAAATCAATGTGAAGTTTACCTCCACTGCGTTACCCTGAGCTCTGCATGTGCTTTGCAAGCCAATCATAATCATTTTTGTCCATGCTGTTGGACTCTCTCAGAGGGCCTGGGACTTCATGAGAAATTTCCCAAACTGAATGATAAGGAGAAGCGCCACCAAAACGTAGTTCTTCCAACTTATTTGACAGACTGTATTGGGTGACTCAAAGTTCTATTTTGGCTGTAGTTAATTTTGGGTACATTTTCAGCTTCTTTTTGTTTTATAAATATCACAATATTCATTACATAAAATTCCCAAAGCAATATTTGAAATGTTCCTAGCGTCATGCAGCCATAGGCTGTGTACCATACCAACCTAGATATATTTCACTTCAACTGTTTACAGCTATTAACATTTCTATAACAACAATGATAAAGTCAATATTACACCGAGACAATAACTAGAATTCCTATCAGCCACAAATTGTTTCTACTGTTGCATGAATTAGCACCAACTACACCAACCTCTTTAGGCTCACTGAAATCGACGAATGGATGATATATATAGAGCAAGCCAAAGACCTTCCAAGGAGTCGTAGAGGAGACTGAGGACAAGTTTTGATTTTTTTTTTTCCCCATTAGAATTTTTATAAAATGTAGAAAAGGAAAAGGGGGGGGGGACATTTTTTCCTTTTAAAGTAAAATTATTGACTTTGTTTGCTAAACATCAGTGATGCAGGAGGATTAGTGTATCCTATCAAACAACTCACCCCATTCACAGACTACCCCCAGGGTCCCCTACATAATGTGCATAGCAAATAAGAATCCAACAGAAGATCAACAGAATAGATATAAATCTTTAACAATGTCATCGAGTCTTTTTTCTTAAAATCATACACTATTTGTAATGAAAACACACAAGAAATATGAGCAAAGGTCTGCATATTAGAACAGATATCTTACAAATTAATAAGCAAAAAGCACAACTTCTAGTAACTGCTGGACAAGCCATTTTGTGTAAATTTTTTATCTTAACTACAACTGTACATTGTAAGAGACTGCATCTTAAAATATGGTTTATCTAAATCGGTGCCAAAAATGCTTCCCAGACTAACTGAGCAACAAAATGTTTAAGCCACCAAGAACACGTCATTGCATGTCAGGTTTAGGAAATTTCACAACTGGACCTATTCTCTATAGCATGAATTCAGATTCTAATGGCAAGGGTCAAAGGTTAAAAGGTGAAGTCCCAGGGTCCACCCACCTTTCCATGGCGACCTGGTTCAGATATGTGTCTCCACGTCGGTGAAGCCAGGCAGCATGTCCCCGTTGGCGCAGTTACTGGGATTTGACAACATCTTGTCCGAGATCTGGTCCGCATCCGAGCTGTTCCGAGCCCTCTGCAGCCGCAGGTGGATGAGGGGAACGAAGAACAGCACAAGCGCTCCCACCATGGGTGGGACTCCAGCAAGGTAAAATGCCACATGGTAATTCCTAAAATGGTCATGGAGGAGTCCTGAGGCAGGAAGAACACCAGAAAAAAAATTAGATAATAATCAACAATGCTTGTAACGTATTATGTAATAACACCGCAATTATGTAATAACTCAAAATGCAACAATTTTTCATTAGATAAATTTAGGGAAATTTTTAGGAAAGGGAAATTCCAGAAAGCTTCATGGCATTAAGTAGTTCGCTATACTTAAGATCATTTGTTGATTGTTTCTCAAATCCCTTGGTAAATAGATTGCAACCTCATTAATAAATTAATGAGTGATCCGACCCATTCCTTATTTTCTATGTCGTCTCTTTATTTGAACTTTTGCGTGCTATTCTGTCACAAAATGGATCATAAAAACACACTGATGCTCTTTTCGGACAATGGAATAATAATAATAATAATTAAACAACAATAAATAACAACAACGAACAGTTGTAATTAATAAATATGATATAAATATGTAACAAGTCATACTATGCTATGCTTTCACACTAATGTTCACTGCAATGGGACATAACCAACTTCTATAGCTCAGCAAGTAGAGCACTGTGCTAACACTGCGAAGGTCATTGGTTCAAATGCCCA
This sequence comes from Cyphomyrus plagiostoma, assembly GCA_019775915.2. Lineage (NCBI taxonomy): Eukaryota > Metazoa > Chordata > Actinopteri > Osteoglossiformes > Mormyridae > Cyphomyrus > Cyphomyrus plagiostoma. Next base: position 2,333,371 of record JABFEA020000002.1, on the reverse strand, counting down.
GGAGCACACACGAATCATAACCCCTCCTTCTAGTGCAAGCCACTTTGGATAAAAAGTGTTTGATCAGTAAGTTAAGTACAAATAACGTGAAAATGGGAAGACGATGCCTTGACCCGAAGTGAGGCACAACTGAGAAACCAGTCAGTTGGTTCCCGGAGCGGCTGAGGTCACCACTCTAGTGGTAACGGGATCGGAACAGGTGGCTTTCTAATTATGGGCACCGAGTCCTAACTTAGAGCCAGGTGCAACCTTTTCTCTAAAAATATATACCGGACCATGATTAAGAAATTATTAAACACGTCAGTGGTCAAGATTTTTCACAGTGTAGGTTCGTCATAACGAAACATACTACAAATGTAAAAATCATCAGTGAGTATAGTAATGTTTATTTGGGTATTTCACAGCAGTACTTCCCAGTGCTGGACATAAGTAGGTAGAGATTATCACACTGCATACCAGCCTTCGTTTGTGTATACGTTTCCATGACACAACGCATGTTAACAGCAATACTACTGCAGAATGAATTTCGGTATACTCCATTTTGGTTATTACCACCAATTAGCAAGTAGCTGTCCTGATTCTGCCGTAGAAGTTAACCAAACAAGCAAAATGGACACTTAACTTGTCTACACTTCACTGAAGTAGAACTCGTCAATCTCAAGTCAACAGTTCAAGACATGTCTTGTTTATCGCGACACTTCAACTCACTTCAATATACAGAAATATACCGCTGCAATTTGGGAGCTCACCAGAGTCGGAGACCACTGCTGTAGAGAAACTTGCAGACTGGCAATGATTACATCCCTTTGAGGAACCTTAACCCAGTGTACTCAGTTAGAAATGGCTGCTCTTTGAGTTATGAGTGGGCTAACTGAAAAGTCCTATTGTGGGAGGGTGCAGAAGGGGGGGGGGGAGGGGGGCGTGAAGCAGGACTCATGTCCCACCGCCAACACACCAACACCCGGTTTCTCCTGCGAAGATCTCATTTTTGTACGTGTCTGAGAGAATCAGAGAACACTCAAAATCACCACGGAAAAGGCATTTCTTCTATCCCTTCATCACCCTAACTGCTCACCCCACCCTCACCCTTATGCTTTGTGCATTTATAGCCCGTAAATTCAGTGTACAGGCTAACGATCTACAGGTTCACAAAGCCAAGACAAGCTGTTACAAGCTGTTCCCCTTCTGAAGTTTGAAGTACGTAAGCGTGATAGCATGTGCGCTCGGGCCTCAATCCCCTGGGCATCTTCAGAACGTCACGGCTGGATGCTTTTTCAGGGCTGACCAATCCAGAGAAAAAAAAAAAAAACGCTGCCTGTCCAGACACAAGCACAGAGTGCATTATGGGGACACGGCGATGTGATTATGTTGAAGATGCTAATCCACCATATTTATTATCATCCATCTTTACATGATGATATAAACATCACTGATCCACATATGGGAGACGCGTCCTATTTCTCCATTACCCGAGATAGCCGGTGGAAATCTCTCATAAATCGTTTACGTTTACGAACAATTAAACACTGATGTAGTCACCGTTGCGTCCGTACTTCCTATTTTTAATGTTTGCCTGCAGTTTACATTCTGTTTTAGCGAGCGTGAATTTGGCAGTCGTACTACTGACTCATAGGACCATCCTGGGCCGAGGTTTCTAGCACCTGAACGGATACAGATGTCTGCATGTGCAGCTCCCAAGGCACCGTGGACTGCTAACGGCATCCTGCTTGGCAAAAGCTTTTAGTCTGCAGGAATGCAAGCTTCGACTCACCATGCCTTCCCTCAGGACACTTCACAGAGCCCTCCTTTCCAGCTGTGGACTATGACAGACTTGTGTACACGCTAGGTGATCAGTACTGTTCCCAAGCATGATTGACCCCCAAGGTCCAGTTTGTCTACCGGAGTGATCGCATCATACCGAGTCTGTTTGATGAGGTCGGCCCAGACACAGTTAGTCGGACTCGAGCACAGTACGCACCCAGCGTGAGTGCTAACTGTGTCCGGGCATGGAACACAGACATGACGACTGGTGTGACTGAGGCACACATGTACAACCATACATGATCGGCACCTGGAAAGAAATTACCGGGTAGGCTGCAGAGATCACGGCATTTTTTTTTTCTGCAAAACTAAACTGTGAAAGACCCTGTGAATCGTACAGATGGGGCAGTGGCATGCATATAACAGACATGTCGGTAAGGGATCACTTTGGTCTATGGCAGAGGTGCGGTTCGCAGGAAGTTTGGGTGGATGAGAGTATCCAAGAACTGAATGCAACAAAAAATGCACAAAATAAAAAGTGTTACATACTAGATAAATCCATAACAGGACAGAGTATCACTATGCCCAAAATGACTCCAAATATTCCAAAACATAGATATTAATCAGGAACCATTATGCTGTGCGATAGCACTATTCTTTCTATGTTTGCTTCAACACAAGAAATGACAAGGTGATGGTAAAAACGTGCTCGGGCTTGGAAAGTGCAACGTGAGCACAGACCAGCGGGGGACGGGAACAATCGTGTTTGGGCTTGGAACAAGGCAACCAGGCCAGGTGTGAGTCCGCCCTTATTACAAAATGCAACTACAGTCGCTGATGGAAGTTTTACTTACATGAAAATGTTCTGAGGGCAGAAGGAAAAATGGTTCAGGGAGATAATCAGACTGTAGAGGCGGTGGGTCCAGGCAACAAGATCAGCATCTGGTTGATTGGTCTCGCCTCCTCATGATGCTCGGACCCGTCTACTCTACAGTCTCCTCTCAGAATCATTTTTCCTTCCGCCCTCAGAACAAATTTCGTTTAAGTAAAACTCCCAAAAGCAAGAAGCAGCGCTAACGCTGTACTCAAGACACTCCAGCTGACATTGTGTCACCAACTTACTAGACTGTAATGGATGTTAATGCGAATGAAGACGAAAGGACAGCGACACACAAGATGCAAATTATGCTCATAATAATCGGCAGAGCTCAGAGATGAGACCAAAACCCATACAGCAAGCACGGCAAGAATATCCTATTGATAAATAAATAATGTACAAATATCACCTTGGGCTGCTTGCATCGTCAAACAGCGATGGAATTAGACTGAGGGGTTACAGATGTATGAAAGCCAGACGTGCCAATGCAATGTGGGGAGGTGGTACTGACCGGCGATGGGAGGTCCGGCCGTCATGGGCACTGCCATGAGCCCCAGGAGGTAGCCAATGGCCTGGGAGGCCTGGATGGGTCCCACCAGCTCGAAGGCAATAGGCGCCATGATGGTGATGAAGCAGCCATCAAACAGGCCCAGTAGGAGGCAGACGACCACCAAGCCTTCAAAGACACGGCACTGTGGGATCATCGTCGACATCAGGCCCAGCACCATGAAGGAGGCTACCTTGGGAGAGACACAGCAAGCGCGGGGTGCGGGGGTCATACCGGCTTCCCGGGACCTTTAGGTTTCTGTGTTTTCCTATCGAAAAGAAACAGCCAGGCTCCTATAACAAGGGAGCAACGCTACCATAGCAACGACGGGGCTGGAACGATTCATCGGTTCTATTCGACGTACTAATTGTCAGGGCTGCAATATGATTTTAATCAACTCAATTAAACAAACATTGCTGAGAAAAAAAAGCCACACAAAGCCATCTGGAGAATCACCTTAGCAGAACAGAGACTAATACATTACAGTAAATTATGTAGCTCAGTACATCTAAGGTCCTCCATTTTCAGAGTAAATTAAATTGTTTGTCGCTGTTAAAATACTAACACAAGACAGAATGTCTTATGCAGACATTGTGTTTGAGACTACTTTGAAGCACTTTCTATAGTTTTTTTTCGATCATTTTTTCGTCGAAATGAAAAAATGAAATATTTAAGTCTTTCAGAATTAAAGTGAATTTCCACCAATATCAGCTTGCTTCACTGTATTGAAAATATCAATCATGTATCACTGAATCAAAGCAAATCACATTTGAAATGTTTCTGCGATACAATATCATCACCAGATATCAAATCCTTACCTTGCAAAATCAAAACTGAATCGTATTGTGGCAAAGCTTATGATTTACACCCCTAATTGGCAAGACCCCCCATCAACCCCTATGTCCCTTCAAAGTCACTACGTTCATCCAGGCCTGACGGTCAGATGTAAGTCCCATGTAAGCTTGCCTGAGCTCCTCCCAGCCACAGGAGTTCAGAATCCCTTTTCACATTGAAACTCATCTCTTCACTCCATATTTTAGCCTCAATCTTCTGAATCAGAGTTCAAGCCCAGAGAGCCGACTTCCACGCCAGGAGTTTGTTTCAACCAGCCAACTGAGTATGAAGCGTCTCAGAATAAACTGGTTGAAACAAAACCCTGGTCTAGATGTTTACTTTCTGGACCTGAACTCTGGTACACGCTTGTAGGGTCTTGCAGTCTCTTATAAATATATGTTATGTACTGCATTGTTCCTCTTCCAGTTCTCTTTCATCTGCTGACCCAAGCCCTCATTGGAATGCAGGAGGGAACCAGAGTACCCAGAGGGAACCGCACAACATGGGGTGAACATGCAACCTGTGCGCGCACGCACACACACACACACACACACACACACACACACCCCGGAGGTGTGACACAACCTCAAATATCAGCTTTTCACAAGACTTACACTCAAATTATTGTACCAGAGCTTAGTCTGAACATACTGTAACAATCTCTTTGGAGGAAAACATTTGGCAAGTACATAAATAAAAGGTACAATTGCATGTTCAGACTTGTGCATTTAAACTTGTATAGCTGATCACAAGTGAATCAAAAGTGACTTGTAGATAGCTACAGTAGATATATCACTCCAGTTGAATTCATCCAGAGAGTGTTAACCTTTCGGACACTAGCTTTACCAGTCGGCCTATAGGTTCCATAACTAGAAAATTACATCAGTGGGGGTGGCAGAAGGGGCCGGGCAGGACGGAAAGCTGAAGGAAGCTCTGCGCCCTGTTTGGAACAAAACGCCTTCCTTTCTGCCGGCCCAAACCCCAATCAACCGGCGGTAAATCTCTCCCCACCCTTGTTATTCCGCGGTTGGCTGTTCCCCTGGGCCATGGGGCCTCCCCACCATCTTACGTAATTTGTTTACGATCTTGGGGCCCGCTCAGATCCGTGGGGGTAACCCCTGAGCTTCTCTAGAAAGGCCTTCCGCGAGGTAGCAAGCAAAGCAAGCCTGATTTTTTTTTTTTTTTTTTTTTTTAAAAACCTCCAGCTGAAATGAATCACCATACATCTCATCTTTTGACGTCTAGTTGCCCCCTAAGTCTAGGCAAGCTATTTCTGTCTCTACACTCTCGATTTAGCAACAAATAATGATTTTTAATAATAAATGGTAATTGAGAGAGTCATTCTAGACTTTAATCACTAACATGATTTCATACTAGTCTGACCTCATTTGGTTTTTGGCATCACTAATTCATCCCAGTTTGAGTTCTCCTAGCTGTGTGGAGTGAACCCCTGTCCACACACAGCACTCAGACCCCTGACTATCAGCTGACACTCCTACCTGCATGTAGATCTTCTTGAGGCCAGGAATGAGGTCTCCGACTCTGCCAGAGACCAGCCGACCCACCCCGGAAGACGCCCCGATGCAGACCAGCAGGATCCACTCCTTGTCAGTCTCTTTGAACTGCTCCTTTACGAAGTTCATCTATCAGATAAAAGGCAAAACAAGCTCTGTCAGGGCCGATGGAGACTCAGGCATGGCTACTATTTCCTCACGTCATCTCACTTGGACCTGCTGTTTATTCCTCTTCCCAGCAGCATTCTGCGTGACCTTTCACCTCTTCTACCTTCAAAGAGCTGCAAGAAAAACAGTGGAAGCGGAAACCTACAACTTGAATGGCTTTTTTCCAATCCCACCCAAATAACGGTTAAACCATCCGCTCAGCACTATTTCCTGACCCACGGCTTACAACCGAAGTTAAATATTTTCTCTTCTTTGAGAAGTTCGGCGAGGCAGGTAACATCAATGGCCTCGGGGCCCGATATTTTGAGCATATATTGAGTATGGCGTTTCCTGTGTGGCTCGATCGTATCAGCAAGCCCCTCTCCGTGCCGTGGCCTCTGACTTAATAACTCGGTCACATGGTTAACAAAAGCCGGGGTTTTGTTTACGTCTGGCCGACAGCCAGAAAAAACAGGACAGCGCGGGAAACATCAGGAACGGGCTTCTAGTTTTGTACAAATTTGAAGAGAAGGGCATGGACATATTAGCAGATGGGCACCTTGATGTCTCAGTTTGACCATGGTCAATAAAGACCCTCAGCGTGGGGAAGGGGACCGCACGACTTTCGTACATTTCTCTACCCACAAGCGGATCCAACAGCAGGGGCAAGCCTGGCTTCCTCCACGTTTGCACGTTACGTAACATTACATAACATTATTATTTTAAAAATCCATCCAACTACCTACTGCCACTGAAGCATTTAATCAGAAAGTGACACTGCAATGGCCATTTAGCAAATGCACTGATGAAATATTGAACATCAAAAATATTGCTAATTTTACCATTAGAGAAAATTATAGTACAATGACATTACACACATTACTATAAAGTGCGTGCTATACCTATATGAAGTAAACTAGCTTCGTATGTAATAAAGCTAATATCTTCAATCACAAGCTTCACTCAGCATCAAAATTCACAAATACATTAACTCTGTTGGGTTTGCTTTTAATTATTTCACTAGACATAAAGAGCACATTAAACAACAGGATGCTAGCTAGACAGACATTCAGCTTGATAGACAGACAAAGTCAACTAGATATGCAGACAGAGAGTCAGCTAGATTTACAGAAAGGGGTAGATATAGACATCTAGACAGAGATATACAGCAGACATCTAGATATACAGATAGGTCTTCATATATCTAACTGTCTATTACTTCAGTTTAGCTTACCTGCAACTTAACACATAACATACTGTAACTATGGCTGCGGGTGCTGCTGTATATCCCATTTTTATCTATTATGCTTGTGAATTAACATGTCTATGCATGTCATGACCGCCCCATGCTCTCTGCCTTTCTTTCCACATGCCCGGATGGTGCCCGGGGTGGACACCATCTGAGCCAGAGTCCTGGTTAAGTCTTACAGAAGGGTGACACCATAGACGTGACTTACGGACTGTAACAACCATTCAACTTGTTATTATTGGGCTTTATCCAGTTGACCTACTACGTCACAGACGTAGAAAGATAATACATTTAATAATAATGAAGACGTGGACAAACTAAGTGACATAAGCTTTGATTGCGATCTGGTCAGAAGAACAGATACAATAATATCAGGATAGCATAAGAAATAAAGTATTGTGTATAATATACTATGACAGCACGATATTGGAATTTTTTTTCAAATATTGCAATGTGATTTAGTTGTAATAAATATTGGAGTATTTATGAAACGAAAAGACAGTTTAATATAAATTTCTCAATAACCTGTCTAGGAGTGATTTAAACAGCAAGGATGAAAATGATTATGATTGTCTCGGAGAACGCATGCAGCGGTCATGCAAAAACAGTGGAGGTAAACTTTGATTTCCAGACATAGATAATTCTGAAATCGAATAATCATTAAAATCGCAAAACTTGCTAAGATTTTTTTTTTTTTTTAACCTATGACAAAGTAAAAAATGTTTTTGTGAGACTCCCTGCACTATAATATTCATACCCAATTGAAGGAAAAAGCCTGATCTTAAATCGAGCTGACTAGCCATGTAAGAATCGGATGTGCATAACATGTGATGTTGGTATTAATATCGCACTTCCTTCAGCCCTAAATTATACTACGACCATTTTTCAAATTTGGTACAAAATAACCTACCTCGCGTTATGATGTTATTCTCCGCTGGTAACAGTTTTTACACTAGCGTAAAACCAACACCCTCTAGTACCATATTTTTAGTACCTTCTTGAAGTACCAAAAGTACTGTACCAGGTGCGGTGGAAAAGCACCCTTTAGACGAGCAGTGAATTGGACAGTTTACAGCGCTGTATTTTTCGTACATGCTGTATAACCTCTACTATGCTCCAAGCTTCTTCGGTGTACTTCCGGGCCAAAGCCCACGAGGGAGCATGTGCAGAACGCATAGGCCAGTTTGAGTCTAGTTAAACTTATACATGCAGGAGTAAATCGACTCCCAATCGCAGTATGTGGGTGTCTTAGTCAGACTTTGACTTAGTCCAACTGTCATCTCACTAAATCGAATACTAACACATTTACATGTATCAAGTGCGGTTTTAATCGGACTAACACAATAATTTGATTTATTCAGTGTGCATGTAAATGTACTGATTGATGGACTTCGGCTTTAACCTTGATCACAGTTTAGACCTTACTTTTAGCAAGCAAGACCACTCTTTCTTTCTGTGTTAGCATGCCTGGGGGGGGATGGGGGGGCATGACCCCCAGAGTGTTTTTTTCTCTCTATGTGGGAGTTTTTGAATTGAACTGAATAGACAGACACGCACACAGACAAGCTGGGACATGATTTGTTTGCTTTCATCAAACCTTTTGCTGAACAAACGAAACAAACATGAGGCTCACCAGGTGAATGTAGGGCACGAAGTAACCCAGTACGGCTGTGGCCACCCCGAACGCCCACACCCTGTAGGTGGTGATGTGAAACACTCTCAGGTTGAAGTACTTCCTCATCTGGGAGAGGCCCCCTCTCCAGCGGCCGCCGCCATCCTGGGGTGAGGCGCCGTGTTCGCCGCTGGGCAGCAGCGGGCGGAAAGTGAGCGCCAGCAGGGCCTGGATCAACATGAAGATGCTGAGCACCTGGAACGTCCGCTGGAGGCCCAGGGGCTCCACCACCTTCTTGAGCAGAACGGGCAGGCCCATGGAGAACAAGCTGCTCCCCGCCGTCACCACGCCGTTGGCCAGGCCCAGGCGGCGGCGGAAGTAGTGGCCCAGGATGACCAGAGAGGGCTGGAACGCGAAAGAGGAACCGCAACCGAAGAGGATCCCGTAGGTGAAGTAGCGGAGGCCCAGAGATCTGTCACGAGAAGGGAAGGAGGTTAGAAAGGCTCCCTAAGTCCATCCACCCATCTGTCCTGTAACCACTTATCCAGCAGATACATGGGGGGGGGGGGGGGGAATCTGGATCCTATCCCAGGCAGCATAGTGGGGGACTCAAATCTGGTGGGCCATGTGCTCTAAACCCAGGCAGCATTCATGTTATTTATACCAAAGGACGTCGCATAAAAGACAACAGTGAACATGGGTGCTTCATCACCGGCAACTACGTGTCTGAATCTTATAAATGTGACCGAGGCTAAATGTTACAAAACGCTAAAAATACCCATATTAAAATCGACAGATTTAGTCGATTCTTTGCGGCAATCCTCAGAGCCTGCCAAGGGCTGCTTTTGATAATCTCCTTATAGATCACACTCAAACCAACATACAAGCTGATATCCGCTTCTGCATATTCACAAGTCTGCTCGAAGGCTTTCACCTGTGCATGCGTGAAATTCACGTGCACCCTGCCAATGTCTGATCACCCCCACTTTCACCAGGCTAGCATTGCTAAATGCTATGGGAAGAACAAGGAAATGACATTAACCTAATCTATTCACCCACCTTAATAGTTGTTGCTTATACTCAACTGAATCTGGAACAGGCCAGAATGCTGTAGGAACATGACAGATTCCCTCACCAAAATTCGCCATTATCAGCAGCCTCGCGGGGGGGGATAACTTGGTTCTGTTGCCATGATCACCTGCCGAGGGGCAGTTACTGTGCATTTTAAGATAGAATTCTACTGCACAACATTCACCTGAAATTTGCTGCTAGGAACATGGTAGGACAAAAACAAATGCCAACTTCCTTCATGCCTCTGCAGGAGACTGGGTGACTTCCCTGTTTTTTCAGTGGTTAAATCGTTCAAGAGCAAGGAGTATAAATTTGGATCAGGCTGAAAATTTCTCTACCGGATCAAAGGCTTTCTTGCCAGTCCTGCCCCACAACGACCAAGGCTTAATTCCATTAAAAACCTAAAGTAAGCCTAACCTTATTTATACTACATCTGTATCGCCAAGGTCATTCTCGAGGCCAATCGGATACTGAGCAAGGCTTCGTTTGTCCGAACGTAGCCAGAAATCAACTGGTGCGGGGGGAAAAATAAACAACCCATGGGTAACGTACAGGCATTGCTGGATTTCGTTGACAACCTGATGGAGGACTACTTACTTACCAGACCAAAATGGAAATAATGGATAGCCCAGCACGATGATGTACTGAACACTATAACAGCAGGAACAAAAAAACCTGGATACCATGGGGTTATTGCAGGCAGAAGCAGGGCCATGTGCGTGAAGCGGCTTTCCGTGTGCTGCCTTTGCAATTAGCGATTAAAATGCTAGAGGTGAGTGTGGCTTGATTTAGCTACGTTTTGAGAGCTCGGTGCAGAAATGACCTTGGAGGGTGGCGGGGCGTTAGGGGGCTGAGCGGACGGAGCGCTGGCGCGCCGACGGAAAAGGCTAATTACGTGGCGAAGGAACTGGCCAGGAGTCCGACGGAAGCCACTAGCGCGCCGCTCACCGCCGTTTTCCGGCAGCCGAAATGGTCGGTGAACATGCTGACAACGGGGGAGCAGAAGAAAATCATGCCCATGGCCAGGGCCCCGACCCAGGCTGGACACGGGGGGGGGGGGAAGAGAGAAAGAGGAGAGAAACAGACACAGAGTTACGGTATGATCATCATATTCGGATGTTCGCACAAAATAACATTAACAATAAATAAAATATTAAAGATAAGTATCAGACATGCTGGACTGGCTCCCTGTGCAGAGGCCCCAGGCCCATGCTGCCTCTGATATTCCATTCAATTCTAGTCATATAGCACTAACAACATCAACAACAGTCATTGTCACAAAGCACTTTACATATAACCGGCCTGGACCCCCAGCCTGGGCAGCTTTAGCTTCACAGTGACGCTCTATTAAAGGGTTCTTCAACTCTGGACCTCGATTCCAAATCCAGGCCGTGTTTTCAGTTCTCCCAGGTAGTTAGTTTAATAATTACTGATTCTGATTGGTCAGGGGCTTCACACCTGACTGACAGGTAAAGGAAGGCTGGAAAACCAGCAGTGCTCGGACCTCGAGGACTGTGAGTTGAATAACCCTGGTGTATTAGATTACTGGCATGGAAGCTTGATAGAGGGATTCAGCAAAGTATTACAAGGCATCAAAAAAATGAAAATTCACATCAAACTCAAGCTATATTAATCAGCTCTAAATATACAGAGTTCAGACGCTAATTCTGCAGTAAAAACAGTGAAATCTAATAAACTAATAACTTGAACAAATGCAAGACCAACACTGAAGACCGTATAAATTAAAAATGACAGTGGATCCCACAACAATATGCAATCTCTCGTATTATTTTAAACCATAAAATGTATCCCATGTAGTTCTCGCTTGAAATAACTGAAAACTTGAAATAAGCCATTACTGAGCTGGAGGTCACCCTGAATTACTGAAGGAGCATATTTGGGGTTTTAGACCAGTGTTTCCCAACCCATCCTTCAGCGACACACCATCAGTCCATGTTTCTGATCCCTCTCAGCTCCAGGTAAAAATGTAAACTGCTTGCAGATCCCCAAAGACCAGACTGGAAAACACTGGTTTAGACCATTTAAATATGCTCTTTAGGAGTTAATGGCTCAAAACCAGGATCCAAAGCTGGAAGGGGCCCCTGTGTGTCCATAGTACTGCCCTCGCTGACCAAACCCACTCGCCGCCCATGGGGACCAAAGGAAAATGCCATTTCGAGCACCGGGGAATGTGGGCGGGCGACCGGCCAAGACGCACAAGCGTGGCAGCGCGACATGAGGAAGGGGAAAGAAAAAGAAACCAGCTTCCCAGAGCGGCATGAGCAGTTCCGCATATTCCAGGCAGCTTCCCCCGCCCCCGCTGCTGTTGTCACCCGCTTCCAGACTCGCATTTTTTCACGCCACTCCGTGACCTGCTCCTCCGCCGCTCGCAAAGCCGGGCCCTCGGAGGCTTCTGAAAGACCACGACTCACGGCCTCCGAATACAACACAGACATGGCTTCCCATGGTAAACGATCACTGCTAGCTGTCTTTTTTTTGTGTATATATGCTTTTATTTGTGCATATTTCATGTACTTTTAAAATGTATTTGTACTAGGGTTAACGTATTTGCACTGTGCATTTCTGTACATACCTTGTCGCTGTATGAAATGGAATTCTCCAGGGGATCAATAAAGTTAATCTCATCCTAAAAAATATTAGATATCGAAATAATTCTTCTGTATATATTCTATACAATAGCGGAATAAGGGATTTCACACAGTTTAACCCAATACAATATCAGCTGTGTTTACTATCGATTAACACAAATCATGTTATTCAGGACTTGGTTTAACAATAGGATCCTGAAGACTGCAAACCGACATGCAGTTAGACGCCATCAAACACTGCCATCTAATTTGAACAAAAAGTAGAAAAATACTGAATCGAATCTTCATAAAATGCCAAGTGCGACACTAAAAGTGCAAAATGATAACCGGTGAACTCCAGCGGAGCCTGAGGTACTTCGTGAGGATGCAGAACTTCCCAACACCAGAATTCCTTAGAAAAGGTTCTCCTCTTTCTGTTAACGGTGCTTCTCTAAAGTCACCGTGAAACCAGCCGTATCCGACCGGCATCCAGGCGGACGCACAACCCATCTAACGAAAAAGTGTGATTAGGCTGGGCTGGTTGCATCACCGCCAACTGATTGGTGGAAATGCACGGAGACGAGACAGAACCGGTGATCGGCATCGATATACACATACCAATTGTACTGTACATCACAACGTACTGACATGTTCCCGATAACTCAGAACCTAAATGTCCAGCAACCTACTTAAAAAGCACTATACAACAGCTGAACGGAATATATCCGTAGTGTAATTTTACTCAGCTCGTGCCAATTCCGCTGTGATTCGCACAGACATGATAGCGGAAACTAGCACACAGTAAATCACAGTGTAGACCGTGTGGAATAAGCATCTCTTCAGTTTTACATCACTGTCGCTCTCCAAACCTGGCAATGCCTTTACTGAGCCGGCCCGTCTGCAGTGGAAAACCCAAGCGATCTGGAACCGCGCTGTAACAAGTACCTCTTCGCGATACAGCTCGGGTACGATCTGGTTCCCGCACGCCAGTGGAAAAGGGCCATAAGTTGCCATTCCATTTGCTCCCTATTCACACCCCCACAGAGAAGGAAGTCGAGATGCATTTCACTGGATAATCACAACATTCGTATCTGGCTGCTTTATAACTGGCCCATGCTGAATTACCATCTCCTTTGAAGTGAACCAGATACCACCCAGACAACCATCCCACACTGCGGGGCTATTCTGTAGCATCCTGTTCTGGGCTTTGGTGAGGAAAAGATGATTTTTGTTTTTTTTTTGAGTGTGTGCATGGGTGCTGCAGGAACTTTGTTGTTCTGGGACATAAACATGGAATGCATCGTTTCCTGGAGATCACCGACAGACAGGAACTGATATTACAGGATTCAGGAACATTTACACAAGGATTCCTGGTGTTTCATGGATCATTGTGTGCTTTTCAGTTCCGGGACTGCATAGTACAAAGAACATTTTGTCACCATTCATAAAGTATGCTTTTTTCTGGATTTATTTATTTTTCTGTCTTACGGATTACCTTGAACCCTCCAAAAAAACAAAAAAAAAAAAGGTTTTTAACAGTCTTTCCTTTTATCAGGAGATTAAATCCATCAAGTGACACTCATGAAAGTCAACGATAAAGATCAAAATGACCCAACTTTTGTGGTTGACTGCTCAGAGCAGAAGTGTAGAATACAACAGGAAAATGAAGACCAACCTGAAGTTCTTTGTCTGCAGTCCCAGCTGCCCAGGGTAGGCTGGTCTGCCATGCTTATCCCCCATCATACTCTTCTGAGTCATGAACATGGCAGAGCGAGTGTCACTAATCTTTGCACTTTTAAAGTAGAGGCCGAAGTCTCATTCAATTTCCAATTCACGTAACTACAAACACACATGCAGAATGGGCTGCTGTGAGAGAGAAAGGGGGCGGCGGAGAGCAGGATGAGTTTTAAGCGACTTCCTTACAGAGTTCTTCCGCAAGCTGTTCGAACTGCCAAACCTGAATGCCTTTTCAAAGACGTATCGCGGCGAGTGAGAGGAGCATTACCGGGGTTAGCCACTCTGTACCCCTGGCAGAGTGAAAGCATTGGCATTTTCTCTGTTAAGTGAAACATTTCAATACACCCAGGAGCATTGAGTCCATTGTTCTGCCTCTTCGTGTGGAGCGTCCAAGCAGTAGCCTCCCTTATACACAAGCGGCACAGAGGAAAGCAAATTCAAAGTGTTGGTGCGCCAACACAGGCGAGCCGAACGTGGTGGGTCAGCTAAGCGATTTTGAGTACCGTGATTCAGAAGCGGCCGACAAAGGATTTATTTGTTTTTAAATGAGGAAACTTGGCCTCCAAAAATGAAGGGTTCACTTTACCATGCCCCACGCGCATCTCCAAAAGAGACTCACCTTCGAGTCCCAACGCACCATCGAGAGGCTGCTAGACTGACGAAAACCTGCTACCTACGCGCCAGAAGAGGCCTTCTGGATAGATACCACAGATCTGGACCAAGATGGGTCACCTCCCTCCCTGGATCTCATGAGCCCCAGTTCAGATTTACATGCTAAAACTTATTTTGCCACAATTCTAAAGGTTTATACCTGCGACCAGGTGCTGTTGCTGTGCTGAGTTTTAAGGTACCTGTGCTGTTTGCTATGCGAAACCCAGATCATACACTGACATTACTGACTTTGAGTTTGAGCCACGATCGATAGGGACCATCAGCAATCAGATTTCACTTTACAGTAGCAGGCTATAGCGATCAGCTCTGCAGGGCCTATATGAGCTGCAAATCCTGTGACCCCAGCTCCGAAAACTACATTCATTTGGAGATTTAATATCCCTACATAGCAAGTGTTCCTCATAGGCGAAGAAACAGGACTTTGAAATACACAGGGTTTCTGGAAACCAAGGTGGAGTGAGAAGATGCACAGATGGTTGGTGGCCTCACTCTGCCAGGATTCCACCAGCCACTTTTGTGCCACTTTTCATGCCAAAGGTTAGGTTTTTTATTAAAATAAAAAATAAAAAAACAGTCCCTCTAAAACAAAACATTTCATAACCAGTGAACCTGAAAAAGATTAGCTATGGCTTCCTGTTGTGATTCAGTGAAATCTCTTTGCTTGTATACTGTGGCACGATGCCAGTTACCTACAAGCTAAGCAAAGTGGCCGCAAGCCTATGGCTAATATCCGAGTGTAATCACTAAATCGGAGCAAAATGTGAGAGATGTCACATAAAATGCCGGCACTTTCAGGATATACGGCTGTTGACACAAAGCTGGCTTTTTGTATGGTTAGCAGTCCCTCAGCGATGCGTCATCTCCTTCCAAGTAAAACCAAACAAACTCAGGAACCCAGGTGTGACTTGGTAGACTGTGCTCTCCAAAATTTACCTTCTTTTTCTCTCTCTCTTACTCTTCTCATTTATGCTTCTAGTCAGACCCAAGCACAATGAATCCTGCCTTGTCTGGAACGGCGCGCCGCGCAGCTGCTATACAAGGGGAGTGACCAGTCTCCGAAGAGACT
Organism: Cyphomyrus plagiostoma; assembly: GCA_019775915.2. Taxonomy (NCBI): domain Eukaryota; kingdom Metazoa; phylum Chordata; class Actinopteri; order Osteoglossiformes; family Mormyridae; genus Cyphomyrus; species Cyphomyrus plagiostoma. The sequence goes on along the minus strand of JABFEA020000002.1, from coordinate 2,317,696 downwards.
GTATGGAAAACAGCACAGGGGAAGGACAAACGGAAACGCAGAGGAATGGAGAACAGAGGGGATGGGGAAGAATCATGTGTGCATGCGTCACACCCCATAAAGAGAAATAACCACATCTGTGGATTAAGCATACAGTACTTGTTGCTGTGCAAGATAATTTAAACTTTAAATTCCCCACAACATGTACTTATGATTAAAAACTCATCTTTTAGTGCCATTTTAGTGCAAAAATAGGTCTTGTTTGAAGCAAAATTCTTTAATAATCAACATTATGATATTAATATTTGAATAAGTACTAAAATTCCGATGGTTCCATTTGTTCAATATGTTTAACGATAAAACTAAGCTTTAAATTCTACCATTTGAGGCTAATAGTTTCAAGGGTACTTTATTTATACATCAACCATAACATTGGTATAAGTGGTTTGCAAGATGAATGTCCTCTGTGTCCTATTGACCAAAAGCACAAACAATTAGCGTCTAGGAAGTATGGAGTGCTGATGCTCTGGGGGCTGAAGAGCTCTGCCAAACACCAAGGACCCGATTCTGGTGCAGAGGTCGATCAGATCACTAAAACATTAACCAATGTGTCTGAAAGCTGTTTGCTTTCCTCCATATAACCCCTCTGTCGATGGCGTTTCGGCCTCCCGGTGTATGAATAAACCCGGAGGCCTGGGGGAAAATCACTGTACCAGACAGCCCTGTCACACACATGCATCTCGGGTAATCACATTTTGTCCAGACAAACAGTCAACAAACAGTCACAGTCAGTGCACAAGTGCACCAGGTTCCCCCGTAGCGGGGGGGGGGGGGGGGGGGCGGCGCCGGGAGGGGCCGCGAGGCGCGGGGGGGGGCGGAGG